>APFE031029107.1:0-106799 GCA_000404065.3 Pinus taeda
AGGACATTTTGCAGCATAATGACCTACTCTTCCAGAAGCAAAGCATTTAAAAGGCAACTTACCTCTGAACCTTCCAGAACCCCTTTGAAGATTTCTGACAAAGTTTGATTCTTCTTCCTCTTCTTCTGGGACGTTGCTTGCTTCATAATAATCTCCTTTGCCTGATGCCTTGAAAGCAGCTTCTCTTCTATCTGATGGACCTACCTTTCTCATTTCATAAGCAGTTAGAATTCCATGTAGCCGAGACATAGTAAGAATTCGTAGATTTTCTTTTTCTTCTATTGCAGATACTTTAGATTCAAACTTGGGGGACAATGATCTTAGAACCTTTTCAACCACAATAGCCTCTTTTATTTCTTCACCCAAATTTTTTCATACAATTAACAACTTCATCTACCCGAAGAAAATAGTTAGCCACACTTTCATCATTATACATCTTGAGAGTCTCATACTGAATCCTGAGAGTTTGAAGTTTGGCACGCTTTACCTTTTCATCTCCTTCATAGCTCGTGACAATTTTGTCCCATATCTCTTTTGCGGATTTATAGTGCATTACCTTCATGAATTCCGATTGGGATATACATCCTAATAGGGTACTGACTGCTTTTGCATTTGTTTCATACTTCTTCTTCTCGTCTGCATCTGTAGGAGTAGTTGAAGGAAAAGCATAGCCTGTCTCTACGATGTTCCAAACTTCTGTACCAAGAGATTGAAAATAGGCAGTAACTCTTACCTTCCAATAATTGAAGTTTGTCCCATCAAAAACCGGTGGCCTGATAGATGCTTCCCTCTCGTAGTTTCTCATGATGAAAGATCTTCCTCCAAGCGATCAAGCTTCTTCAGAAGGAACTGCTCTGATACCAATTGTTGAAAATAATACTGAGAGGGGGAGTGAATCAGTATTATCTAATTCTTTTAACAAATCTTCCTTATTTACACTTTGAATTATTTTTGCAAACCAATACCATAAATAATGAGCAAGAAAAAAAGACAGTCACATCAAAGAACACAGATATAAGGTGGAAACCCAATGTGGGTGAAAACCACCTGCTGCAATATGTCTCTATCTTCTTTCAAAATAGAAACTCCTTTTACAATGGTCTTGTACTGGTGCAGTCCTTTACCAGTACGCAGGCTGCAACCTGCAGAGAGCTACAACTCTCTCTCGTTTTCCAGTCTCTCCTGGAAGGGAGCTACAACCCCCTACTTCTTTTCTTACAAGGACCACTTTTCATAAATTTTCAAACTGGATCCATATACATCAAAAGTACATGTAAATTATACAGTCAGTTGCAATAACCAGATCAACAATAACAGAACTAAACCCAGGACACCTTATCAACAAGAAAAATTCAACCAACAGAAGATCTTAAAACAGATACGCAGTTTTCTTTTTACTGGCCTGCGTCGCTACGCACTTTACCCTCTGCTTCTCTGCGTATACCCGCAGAGTTACTTCTGTTGTACTGCGTGGCCACGCACTGCTCCTTTCACTGATCTGCGTACATTACGCATCAAAATGTACTATCGCGCCATGTACTGTGCAGAAGGCACGCACCCAGAAGAACTATCGCACCGCGTACTATCACAACAGGTACGCATCCAGAAAGACTGTCGCGCTGCGTACTCAACTAGAAAGCACGCACCTGAAACACTGTCGTGCTGCGTACCCACGCAATTCACCTTTGTCGCCTCTGCGTACCCACACGCTGCCCCTTCGTCTCTTCTACGTACCCACTCACTGACCCTTTGTTTCCTCTACGTACCCACGCACTGTCACTGCTGATCACTTGCGTACCTCTGATTAGGGCCAAAATACAGTCAGATACTCAGATCTGATCTTGCGCTCGAGAGATCACCCTTCACAGATTCGCTTCCAACTTCTCTTCTAAAGATCAAGCTTTTTAAACCAAGAACCCCATATCAGATCTTAAGATATTCAATACTCAAAAGATACTCTAGCCAAATGATCTCCTTAGCTTTATATAGTAAAGCTCTTCCTTAAATCATGGATTAATACCATGGGCCGACACCATAATAACACAAAACCATTGGCTAAATACCATGAGAAACCCCACGTGTGGGCGCTTTACTGTCTTGAAGTGTGTGCACTAGGGTACGCACCCCATGAATGGGTAACCCGCGTATTTTGACGCAGTCCCTACACGGTATACCTGTGGGTACGCACCTCCTGAACTGTTCTCCTGCGCACTTCTTTATTTTCATCAAAATGAGAGCCATGCCATGGGTGTTGCCATCAAGTACAATATCTGAAACCTATAATCATACCAGAACCATAATGCCAACAACCACCAACAGAGAAGGTTGCGAGGCTCACCCTCGCAATAAAAGAATCGAAGAATACTATTGCAAAAATGAAATTTGACTATGAAGTGTAGATTTCGGTGCTGCAAATAATATTGCAGCTAGCCATGCAACCAAAAGTATGGGAGCAGAGGGAGAAGGACTTAAAATCAACTTTGAAAGGCATCTTCCACCAAATTACAGACTGTAGAAAATTACTAGATGACACTATGTAATTTTGGACCTCATTGCAAGAGTATCCAAACATTTAGAAGATCAAGGAGGAGTTATAGGTGAAGTAGAAGCAACAGAAGAGATCATGGAAATTGTGAAGACCCGACTAGTCTCGCAAAGGCTTGCCAACATTACTGAAGGAAAGAACCACCAAAAACAGATAAAAGATCTTCAAAGGAAGGAGAAGATATTGCAAGCGAGGACTCATCCATGGCAAGTAGAGGCCCTCCAACTTTTGCAGGCAGTGGATGGAAGGCTCAAGCAGTTAAAGGAAAGGGAGAAAGAAATATTGCAGAAGACTGTTGGTCCAAATATAGAGGCATTGCTGGAGGAGGTGTACCAAGAGGAGAAACAAGTAGCATAAATAGTTCAACAATACAACAAAATCTACAATGTTATTGCAATGAAGATCAAGGGAATTGTAGCTAAGTGACTCGATACGGGTCACATGTGAGTGTTGGGGGGCCTGTTGGGTGCAACTCAACTTGGTCGAGTTTTGGTCAAAGGCTCATCATTTTGAGGAGTGGAGGGCACGAATTCCATGGATTTACATTTACAACGTGATTTTTAGGGGCTTTGGGGCAGGTCAAAGCCCCTCATTTTGTAACAGGTATTGGGTGTTAGTTCATTTTTTTGTTAGATCCGTGCTATGTGGACCATGGTATTGTAATAATGAAATTATTATAAGGAGATGTAACACTTCATCGAGGATTGTGATATGGCAGAGAAGTCATAGATGAATCTTTGACATCTTCTGTCTTTAGTCTGTATTTTGGGCTTTAGGAGGAGGCTCCACAACTAAGTGTGCAGATGCCTTGAAGAGTCTGCAGCTGAGTGCACACACCACATGCAGCTTGGTGTGTAGGTCAAAGAAGTTGTATGTATTGAAGATCTATCTTAATAAAAGAATAAGTTTTAGAAAAATATTATGTATTTGTGTTTATTATCTGTGTTTATACATATTGTTATGCATGCTTTTAACTGAATTATGCGAAAGAATACATGTTATACTATTTTTTGATCGGTTTATGCCATAAGTGAAAATATGTGAAGTAAATCATCAACGCGAAGTTATTTTTGCATAAAAAATTGTAGATAGGTATAAGACATAAGTGAACAGGCGGGCGCCACAACACACATATCCCTCTGGCTATAGAAACCTGGTTCTGCAACCTCCCATAACTGCTTCGGGTGAGACTAGAATTTGCTTGCAAATCATTGCCAAAAGGGCCAATGGTTGAGGGTTTTGTTGGTGCACAATACACTTTGAACTTGGGTCTAAGCCCCTTGACCCAACAGGACATGATGGGGATATTCTTGCATCTAAAGTACAATAGCAAAATGCTCAAGCAAGGCAAATTATTTTCAAAAATCTGTTATGAAACTAGCTCAAAAAAAGATAGAAAAGATAGATCAATGCCTTAGAATTTAGCCTCTTCGAGGGGGCAACCTCCTTTACATTACATAAATGAACAATTCTTCGATGATACAAATGACAAGACCTCTTTCTATATATAAGAGTTTAAGGGGTCATAATATTATCAGAGCCGACATAACAATAATAATGTAAGGGCACAATAATAACAATAGTGGGCTTCTATGGGGCACAATAGTAATAATATGGGGCTACATGGTAAATTAATAATGGGGTTGTACTATAACATAAGGGGACCTAGCAGTATAGGGCCCAACATGCTCTCTCCTTCAAAAGTGTTGCCTCAATGCTTGAGTAGTTCTTGATGCTTCTGTATAAAATTCTTGTCCTCCCATGTGGAATCTTCAGCAGGTAAGTTCTCCCACTTGATGAGATACTGTGAAATTGATCGATTCGTAGCTGCCGGGTTCTTGTTTTTGTGATTTATCTAGGTTCCAATATGATTTTTCCTTCCTCTTCAAGTTCTGGCCATATTGTTTGAATTGGGATCTTTTGCAAATTTTGAATTGGAGATTTAGGGAAAATTGGAGATTTAAAATTTGCCAAGGAAATTTGGGATAGATTGCATATGTTATATGGAGACATCAACGGTAAAAATGATGAAGAGATCAAGAAAAGAATAAAAAGGAAGAAGGAACCTCCACTTTATCCAACTGTGAAAAAGGACAACAAATCTGAAGGTATAAGTTGTAATGATATACGTTTTAGCTATATTTATGATAGCAGTAATGAAAATGATTCAGGTTTAGTTAGTGAAAGAGATGATGATCACAATTATTTGCTCCTTAAGGTTGAATATGAATCTACCATGATTGTTATTAAAGAATTTTCTAGTGATATTGGTAGACTAACAAATGTATGCAAGGAGCATGATAAGAAATTGTTGGATTGTGATCAAAAGGAGAAATATCTCAAGGAAGAGATTTCTACCTTGAGAATACAACAACTAGAATCGAAAAGATTAGAAGAAGTCAGTTGCAGCAAGAAAAATATGGGAAGGATTATGTTGAAGCACTTGAAGGTGTGATTGACAAATTGAGAAGGGAGCTTGAGGAAAAGAACCAAAAGTTGGAGAAAGTGAAGACTACCATAGAAGTGACAAAATATGGAAGCAATTTTAAAAGGGTGAGACACGTTTGCAAGTAGGAAAAAATGACAAAGTAGAACCAAAGAAGCCTCTAGTAAAGAATGTGATAAAAAATAGTAGTGAGAAAGAAGAAAGAAAAAATATCCACCAGCAGTAGCAAAGTATAAAATGAAAAGGAGATTTCACATCTAGAAGACCATTCACTCTTATGGTTGATGGTTGTAGTTTGAAGAGGAGAAGTCAAAACTCCTTTGCGCCCTTGATGGACGAGAGTGAGTTCTTCAATTGTCATGATTTTGGACATGTGGGAGCTACTTGTAGGAGGAGAATGCACACATATATGAAAAAACATAATCAACCAAGAGGAGGATCCACTGTTAGGTATACAAGTTTATTTATTGGATATTATTTTGTATGTAACTTGTTTAGGCATAAAGCCATTGATTGTAGATCTAGCGTGAGAAGGTGGAGGTCAAGTATGAGCAGTAAAATATCAGATCACTTGGCTACATATCTTGGTCATATATAGTGTTATGTGTGCCATAATTTTGGACACATGGCCAAGGATTGTAAGATGCCTAGATATTTGAGGCCATTTGTTTAAAAGAATCAGTCAAAGGAGAATGTGAAACCAAGGAACACATGAAAGAAGGAGTAGCAGTTAGGAATATGTGGCATTGCACTTTGTTCTCATGATGAGGATGACATGTGGTATTTAGAGAGCGTATGCTCACTCCATATGTCAGGAGATAGGAGAAAAAATCATTTTCTCAATAAAACCAAGAATGGTCATGTTGTAAGAAAAGACTCGGGGGGAGAAATTGGAGTGGATAGAGAGACCGAGGATGGAGCACGGCTAGGGTTTGCATTCACGGGTTGCACCTGACAGTCCTGCAAACCTTGGAGGTTGGAATGGAGGGGGATCGGGTTCATGGGTAGGGGCTAATGGTCCTGCACCTTCACGCACAACAAAAGGGAAGAAGGAAATGAAAAGGGAAAAGACTAACAGAGGAATGAGTGGAATGGCAGGGGGGGAGATATCCCCTCCTACCGAAATGTCGCCGTAGGTGAGACAAGAAACCAGGGATCAACTGGTGGAAATGGGAAATGAGGAAAGGGTTTACCTATAATGGGAGCGAAATAACAGGCTGGACTGGTAGGAAAATGCCTGCCTAGAGCTTCCAAAAAACCTAGATTCATAATACCAAATAAAGACTGGAGGAGTACAAAGGATATATGAAGGATCATGCCTTGACTATAAGTTCATAGGGGCATGGTCAACTGAGAAAGAACTGATAAAGTGAATTCAACATTGATGGCAGCCAAAGAAGCATATTGATCTCAAGCTGGAGGTAAAAGGGTTCTTATCAGTTTTCTCTAACCTAGAAGATAAGGAGAGGATATTTGAAGATGGACCCTATTTCTTCAACAATGCAAGCCTATTTATGAGACACTGGGAGAAGTTCCATAACCCGAATCAGGAGAATATGCTGGTGGCACCCATCTAGGTTTGACTCTTCGGCTTCCTAATGGACTTCTGGGACCCAGAAATTCTAGAAGGAATAGGCAACTCAATTAGAAAAATTTCTTAAAAGATGTAAGGAAGCAAACCTTTCACTAAGACATGAAAAATGTTCTATGATGTTTATAGAACGGATTGTTTTAGGAAATTACATTTCAAGAGCTGGAATTAAGGTTGATAAATCTAAAGTTGAAGACATCTCTATATTATCAATTCCAAGTTGTCAAAAGGATGTTAGAAGTTTTCTAGGATTCACGGGATACTATAGAAGGTTTATAGAAAATTTCAGTAAACTAGCATCCCCACTCTTCAAATTACTCACCAAAGATTGTGAATTCAATTGGAGTCCTGATTGCCAGTTGGCATTTGAGACTTTAAAAGCAAAAATTTCTGAACTGCCCATCTTAAGAGGTCCAAATTGGAAACTACCTTTTCACATTTCAACAGATGCTTCAGATACAACTCTGGGAGTTGTACTAGGACAAAAATATTTGATCCCGTATGCCATCTATTACACAAGCAAGAATTTGACTACCACTGAGTTAAATTACAATGTAAATGAAAAGGAATTCTAAACTGTTGTTCATGCTATCAACAAGTTTAGACATTACATAACAAGCTATGAAACCTTTGTTCATACAAATCACTTTGCAATTAGGTTCTTAA
Source organism: Pinus taeda (assembly GCA_000404065.3). Classification (NCBI taxonomy): domain Eukaryota; kingdom Viridiplantae; phylum Streptophyta; class Pinopsida; order Pinales; family Pinaceae; genus Pinus; species Pinus taeda. The sequence continues at coordinate 7,249 of APFE031029107.1, forward strand.
TGAATAAACTTGTTAGTAATGGCAGAGTTACAAGATGGTTATTACTCCTGCAACATCACTGTTCTAGATAGACCTAGAAAACAAAACACAGTTGCTGATTTCTTGTTTAGAATTCAAAATATCAAAGATGACACTCCAGTTGAAGATAAATTTCCTGATGAATATCTTTTTGCAGTAACTACTCAGACCCCTTGGTTTGCAGATATTTCCAATTACTTAGTCACAAGAAAATTACCTTCACATTTGTTTCCTAATGAGAAAAGAAAAATCATTCAAACAAGTGAAAGTTACTCATGGATTACTAATGAATTGTATAAAACAAGTCCAAATCTCATGATCAAAAGATGTGTTTGAGAAGATGAAATACCTGAAATTCTTAAGGCATGTCATGATGAATCTTGTGGTGGACACTTTTCTCACAAGAGGACAACCTATAAAATCCTTCATTTAGGATATTATTGGCCCTCCATCTTCAGATATGCCAAAGAATATGTCAAAATGTGTGATAGCTGTGAAAGGGTAGGAAAACCTACTCCTTCATATGAAACGCCACTACAAACTCAGGTATTCATTGAACCTTCTGAAAACTGGGCTTTGGATTTTGTTGGACCAATTAATCCCCCATCTAAGCAAAAGAAGTATATTTTGGTATGCACTGATTATGTCACCAAATAGGTAGAGGCTAAAGAATTACCTTTTGCTAATGAAAAATATGTAGTTAATTTTCTTTTTGAGGACATCTTCACTCATTTTGGTATCCCAAGAGAAATTGTGACAGATCAAGGATCTCAATTTACATCTAAAATGTTGGAAAGACTTGTGGAAGAATACAAGATCAAACATAGAAAGTCTACTCCTTACCATCCACAAGAAAACGGTCAAGTTGAATCTACTAATAAGGTGATTGAAGGAATTTTCACTAAGACTGTACATCTACACAGAAGAGGTTGGGCAGAAAGGCTGCCTGAAGCCTTATGGGCCTACAAAACTACATGGAGGAACACAATAGGACATATTCCCTATGAGCTTGTTTATGGGAAACAAGTCATGTTCCCTATAGAGTTTCAAGTCAGAACCTTCAAGATGGCAGTCCAATTAGGACTGGATTTATCAGAAGCACAAAAACATAGATTGGAGCAACTCAATGAGCTTGATGAAATCATGCAAGATGCAGTTCAAAGAACCAGTTTAGTCCAGCAGCAAAGGGCTAAATGGCATTATCACTTTATCAAGGAGAAGAAGTTTCAAGCAAGGGATTGGGCACTTTTGTTCGATTCAAAATTCAAATATTTTCAAGGACAGTTTCAGACTCATTGGCTTGTTCCATATGAGATTGAAGAAGTCTTTAATAATGGAGCAGTGAGAATACGGACAATAGATGAAAGAAAGGTACCTCTTCTTGTGAATGGTCATCAATTGAAGATATATCATAAGCCAATTTCAAGAGAGGATTTTGTCAAAATTTTCCAAGATAACACTAAAATGAAGTTGGTGAAGAAGAATTCTTCTTCTCCACTAACTTGGGTTTTTTCCTATATATATATCTATAAAATAAAAAATAAAAATAAAAAATATATAAATAAAATGTATAAGTATGAAAATCAATCGTTCATTGGCATACTTATACAGGAAATACAGGGTGAAGATCAGAGATTTCTGGCATTCTATATTTCCCATTTTCCTTTTGTAATAAGTAGTGACATAAATCTACATTCATTTGCAGTTTCTAATCTACAAATTCATTTCATTTCATTCCATCTCACTTCACTTTCATTCCCTTTCATTGTCATATTCCATTTCCATTTCATTTCACATTCATGTTCCATAGCCATACTTCATTTTTATCATGTTTTGTAGCTAATTCCATTCTGCAACCATATCTCATTAAGCACCTCTGACATAATTATACAACTTCCAAACAAATGATGATTGCAAGGAATTTAAGAATCTTGTTTTTGAAGACCAATATGCTAAAAGGGTATCTGCGGATCAACATCAAAGAAACAACAAATGGAAATGTTAAGTTCTAAAAGATAAAGTGCAAAAAATTATTTTAAAATAGCAAGGTTAAAACATAAAGCATATATAATATGGATATTCATATGTTTCCTTGACGAATCATCATTTGATTTGATTGCAATCTCCATTATACTACATTTCTGCCACATCCTCCATATTGTGTCACATAATGGTCCATAATTAAGTCCCTTGTTGTTGTTAATGGTCATGACTATGATGTGAGGTATTTGTCCATGTTTCTCCAAAGCCTCTACCATCTACTTATTTCATACAAACCCGCAATTCCTTTCACCATATTCGCAGTCAAATCATTTCATAAAACTAGGAAGGGTAATTCTGAAGGTTGCGAAGTTTTCATAGTAGAAGGCATGGGGCTAATTGTCAGATTAGAAATGGTAGGAGAAAAGTACATGGAAGGATATGCACAACTCAAAGAAATGTTGCAGAAAGCTGGATGGATTAAATCCATTGAGAAATTTGATGGTTTTCATAAGGAGATTACAAAATCCTTTGCTCGATTTTTTGATGGAACAGAGGTAGAAATTGGAGATATTAAGTTTGCAGTGGCTGAGTCATTCATAACCGAGGCTACAGAAATTCCAAGGCATGGTGAAAGATGGTTCAAAAACAAGGAGTTCCACAATGAATCATGGAAAGTAATACTCAAAAACCCAGGTATGGATGTCTCTGTTTTTAGAAAAGGAATTCCCATTTCAACTCTTAAAAGTAAGTGGAGGAACATGCTCATGATATTACAGAAATTTATCACCTGTGAGGGGAGATTTGGTTGCATGTATGTCTATCATATCCGTTTACTGATGAATTTCTTAGAAAATGGGGAAATCAATTTCCTTTCTTCCTTCTAAATAGTTTATGAAGGATGGCCTCAAATGTGCAAAAGAAAATAGAGTTCATATATATAACCATGTATCACCATGAGTTGATAAAGGTATTGATTGAGTTTCATTTAAAAAGCATAGGAGATACCTAGGAGAATTTCCTCATTAGAAACCACTTCCAAGAAGCACTAGAGTCACCTAAAGAAGATAATGTTAGAAGAAGTGGAAGAAAGAAGATTGGTATAAATATTGAAGATAGACCCGAGTCTTGATTACAGAAAGATGATGAAAAGTTAATCTATGAAGTTCTGACAGAAATCAGGAAGAAAATCAGGGCAAGAGGAAAGATAAGAAAGGAGGAAAAGGTCACAAATGAGGAGAATGTAAGTCCTCCACAACCTAGAAGAAGCTCTAGACTGCGAGTTTTGGTAAAGAAAACATCATCAAAAGGGACACATTTTATAAATTTAGATGAGGAAACCCCAAGAACATCTCCTATTAACATCTCTTCTGTACAGTCCTCAAAATTCTCCTGTTCATCATTTTGAAGGTAGCCCAAGCAGAATATCTCTAGGCATAGACCCAGTGCAACAAAAAATATATGATTATATAGAATCAATGGAGAAGAGAAGTGCCTCAATGAACCCAAAACCTTTTGTCAATCCACAAGAACCTCTAATTGATACTCTCAAATAGGAAATTTAAGAATTAGATATATTGAACAGACATATCAAACAGGGGAATGAAACCTTGAGGAACAAAATAAATTGGACAAGGCAATTCACGATAATACCATTCTGCATCTAGGATTGTGGTATAAGAAAAACAAGAAATTGAAAAGAAAGAATAAGATTTTGAACAGAGCAGTCATTAACCTTAAGTACATGCTTCTTATGAGAAAACCCATAATGATAGTCACTTCAAAGAAGAGAAAAAGAAGGAAATTGGATGTACTAGCAGAGGTGTCTGAGAAAATGCATTAGGGAAGAAGAACTCACATTTTTGGCAATTGCATGAGGACATGCAATGATTTTGTAGTGGGGGTATGTTGAACCTTGAATTAGCCTCTCCTTGACATTTGTTCTCACCTTTTTCTCTCATTTTCTCATAAGACTACAGACCCAACCAATGATAAATGCTAGGTTTTGTCTTAGTGAAAACATTAAAATGATCACCATATTATATTTTTATGTTCTTTCTATTTTAATAGATTTTTGCAAATTAGCTACAAAACACAGCCTATTCTATAGCTAACTATGGATTTCATATCTACTCTTATGGTTTGACAGGTTCCAGGTGTCGAATGAAGAATTGGGTCACATGGGAATTTTTAGAATCATCTCCACATGGATTCTATCCTATTCACTCGATCCAGATTGACAGAAAAGAAAACCTAAGGCCATGGTCAAAGATGAAGTCAAAATACGTTATCTAGAAGTAGTAGGACTCTTGATTTTCTCTTTCATAGCTAATTAAGAGTCTAACAGTTTTGTTGAAGATTTAATTCGAATTAACCAACTGTAGCTGATTAGAAGTTAAACAATCTTATTGCAATTCGAATTAAGCCACTTGTAGCAAGTTTTTGTCATAAACAATCATTTTAGATTTAATTTTAATTAGCCACCCGTAGCAAGTTTTTCTCATAAAAGTTATGTTATTTTCCTATAAATCTCGGTTGCATGGAACATAGAAGTAGGAGAAGTTAGAAGGAATTATGTTCATGCTTTTTTCTGATGCTCTGTATTCAGACTTCATTTTGTTCATAATACAAACTTCGTGTTATCAATGATGGTTTAAAGTGCATCCTTAAACATCTAGCGTTCCAGCCACTTTAGTTGCGGAGGGTCCCTGCACTGAAGGAGGTTTTTCATTTGTTGTTTTTACTTTAATTCCTATTACTATGTTTTCAACAAGTCTATTTTCTAATTTAGAATGATATTTCATTTCAGCTTTTAACCAATAGTGTAAGGATAAAATCAAAACTGTGCACCCTTTTTCTTCTAATATACTTCATGGAAAAATGACTCTGTTTCCAAACTAAATTAATATTGAATTAATAAGAATACACAATTGCTTAGTTTTTCTTACTGTTTTGTTATTCATTTTCTTAGGATAGAGTTGTCAATTAACTGTGTTAATGGATGTTTTCAAAAACCATTTCAAAATGATGATGACCCTAACTTAAATGGTTAAATATCTAATTCATACAGTGATTGAATTTACCTAGTACATTGTTAGTCTTACATGCTTTTACCTTCTTTTCTGCTTTCAGGTCCTTACTTAGTTGCATCACTGAGATTCCAAAAAAACATTTCAAGGAGATTGATTTCATCATATTCCAAAATTGAATGGTTGAATGTTTAAATGAATGCAATTACTGAGTTACCTTCTGCATCAATATCACTTTTGGTTTTAAGAATTAGATCCATGGATTAGTACTAATGATAAGATAAGATATATGCTCTATTTTCTTATTAGGTTCTAACTAGTCAACAGTTCTTGGTCCATTTTCAGGAAATATATTAACTTAGGAACCTTTCCTTTCCTTTAAAAATTCATTAGATCCATTTAAATTTTCTCATAGGTTGTATATTATTAAACATCAAAGAACATAAAACCCCCAAAACAAACATAAAATACAAAACAACGAAGTAAGAGAAAGGTTAACTAAGCACATATAGTGCATAAGACTTCATTAGTTTACAAACCTCGGTTGATAATTTATGCAAGCAATTTAGGACACTTAATTGACTAAACACAGGTCACAATTTTTGTAAGCATGTTTGCAGCATTGAAATGTGACCATTCAACTTGGGAAGGTGTTGATGGTGTTGGACCTGCCAACATGTCAGGGGATCTCCCCGATAAGAATTCCCAACTAGACCTCAGACTGTTTGGTGTAGGAGTCCCAGAAATGGGTCGTATGGTACTACCTTGACCGTTGTTGTGCATAGAGGAAAGTAAGATATCCCTGTTGGTAGCAAGGGTGTGACATATGTGGAAAGTCAAGGAAGGTGCATGAGCGGTTCTAACACATGGAGGATGAGGTGAGTGTGCCCCTTGGAAACCTGTGAAAGCATGAAGTTAAGAAGGGAACGCACGAGCAAAGATGCATCACAAACTGGAAGGAAAGTAAGCTAGCAATTGAAAGTGATGGTTAAATGAACAACACATTTTAGTAAGATTCATACGTACATATACAGAAAATAGATACACATGCATGCATAAGCAAACTAATACATATATCACTTAGAGTAAACAAGATAGCTGAAATACAATACGACATATGCATGAAACATGTTGGCTCTATTATATTAAGAAGTGAAAGTTCTAGTCGTACAATACAACCATGACCAACCACTAGTTCTGACATGCAGAATGTTACAGTCACTACCACCTACTCCCCAAAGAGATATAATAGCTCTACACAGTGGAGAAGCCAAGGCTCGTTACAATACTCTCTAAGCTTTCTCTAAGATACTCCTATGGGAAACTTGGCTAACCAAAATCCTCTACAATGAGTTATGAGGTACTATATATAGTAAAGAGTGTGTTGACCCTTGACATTCCCGTTTGTGACGGTTCGCCTACCCTCATGACTCTTCAACTACTTTATGACTGTTACATTCAACTATCGACACTTGAACTTCCACTTGAGAAGATGTTACATACAATCTGCACATGTACCCATGTGAGACAAAATAGGCTTGAACAAGCCATGCAAGCTATCAATAACACTTAGACAGTTGTGGTGAGACCAAATCTTTGACATCCTTGTGATGATCGATGATGGTGAACTGATGCCAAGCTTGGTTGTCTATGATGGCGTCCGTGCACTCAATGGTGGCATACTGCTTAAAGTGAATTCTTGCCTCCGTTGTACCTCGGTACACTACTATGGTTCCTTTTTCCAACTCGTCTGGTCATATGCACATCACTGTCTTGACTACAACTGGACCAACAACACACTGATGCATAGTGTCTTTGTTGATCTCCGAGTGTGTGCTAGTGACCATATGCATCAACTTGTCAAAATACATGTTTAGCTCTAGTCGGACTTGCTTCTTGTCTTCACCTTGGTGAGTGTGCCAAATGGGTGGGATCACATGCGTGCACATAATGACATGCAAGGTCCTGAATACCCTTGCATGTGATCGACAACACTACTCACCCTGTCTATTCCATGCCAACTGCTGAATGGATCTATAACCTGTATGGGTGCAGTTTCATCAGTTTACGCATGTTGCACCTCCTACTGTACCTGTTCCCGCTGCAAATCCTTCTCTTATGTGTACAAATATTTTTCGTCCTTCATGTGATCCTCTTGTCACATTGTTTCCTCATAGCATTAGTCTCCAAAGCTTCTCTCATAACAAGTGGATCTGCTGGAACTTGCAACTTTGCTTCGCCTCTATGCTATCAACAACCTTCCTCTTGCATGTGTCGCATGCAAGTGTGCTACCTTCTGCTGTTGCTGATGGTGCTACTCATTGTGATGTCACTGCCATTTCATCTTGATATCCTTGTCCATGAACAACTTGATGTCTTCATATATAGGCAATTTCATAGACACTTAATCGATTGCATCGCCAATTTTTCTCTAAACGGTGTCATCGACTCTACTCTCCTGGAAGCCATTATACCTATGCTACTGAGAGGTAGACGAGCACCTATGATAGCTAGAGATGTAGCAACACTCATGACATGAAATCTTTTAGTCTAAAACGAAAACAAAATAGAGTACTGACATGCAACATACCTGTGTGGCTGTCTGTGAAGATTGCACAATTTTCACCAGGAGGCTGGGTGAATGACTGCCAAAACTGTGCAAGGCATAGTTCGGGCTATCAGGAGGCTAACTCACTGCTAGAAATGTGAAATGCATAGTCTAGAATAGCCTTTTGAGGACTGAAACTGCGCAATGCACAATTTCAGTGAGTAGTGACATGTAAACCAACAAATTTCACTTACGCAGTTTTTGGGGCTAGCAAGGCACTGCCTCCTAGAAATGTGCAATGCAGGCCTGGAGTTCAGTGCTTGGACAAAATTGTGCATTTTCTGGAGGGAAGGCAGAACCTTCACTTCCAGAAATGTGAAATGCTAGCCAGGCAAGGCAAGGTCTGGGCCAATGCAGCCTAGACCTGCCGACGAGCGACTGAAAACATGAGAAGTCTGAATGCACGGTGATATTGAGTGTAAACAAGAGTGAATGATCATGCATGCAAACAGTAAGTGTTGGATTCAGAAAACGGGAAAGCATGCATGTGTGAAGTGTGAGTCGCTGCAACGACGACCATCGATGCAAAAACATTGTCATGCATGTGACCGCAGTGAGATGCGAACGAAAATTGAAACAATACTTCTAGATGATAACAAACATCAAAATGACAACAAGCACTTATTTAAATCAAGTAGACATCACTAACACAAAGTGAAACACAAAAAGCGACAGAAATGCAGCGCAAGACATGAAAAGCAGACTTACCCTGAAACAACTACGCTGAAAGTGCTGAAGACTCCTAAATGCAATTTGGAATGTCAGAGCTGTAAAGTCGATGTGAGGGATGAGCTTTGTAGCATTTGATTCATGAGTTTGATAAGGTCGAGGTTATGATGTGCATGCCACAAATCTAGGAAAAAGCGATACTTGGTGAGAGGTTTCTAAAATGAGCTTTGCATGCAACCTCCAGATGCTAAGAATAGATCCCTAGATCTAGGGATGCCTTTTGCATGCTGCCTTTGTTATTTTGGGAAGAGCAACCCATGCATGAAAATCAATTTTTCTCACTCCCAGAGGGAACTAGTAAACCTGAAGGCACATGCAACAAACTGCTTGACTGAGAGAGGGATCCATGCAATTTCTGAGAGGAATTGGGTTGGTTGTCCCAGAGGGATTGCACAATTTTTGGGAGGAGAAGGTGACTGCTGCCTAGAATTACGTAATTTCTAGGTGGAGATGGGATGGCTATCCTAGAGGGATTGCACAATTTCTAGGAGGAGCAGGTGACTACTGCCAAAATTGCACAATTTATGGGTTAAGCTACAGTGCTGGCAAGATTGCGCAATTTTTCCAAGGAAGCTTGTATGACTGCTCTACAAAATTTTAGAGCTCAACAGTTTGTCCAAATGATTTGTGCAATTTTTGGGCTGAGCTTCAGCGTTGGGCCAGATTGCGTAATTTTCTCAAGGAAGACTATCTGACTGTATTGCGCAATTTATGAGCCCAAGAGATTTGTACAATTTCTGGAGGGAAGGTTGTTTCCCCTCCATAATTGCACAATTTTTTGAGGGAGCTGCTCAACGAACAACTAGCCCAAGCCCAAAGTAGAAACCTATGAGGGGAGTGAAGCAAGATAACATGCACAGGCTAGAAAGCTGCTGAAAAACCAATGAAGCCTATGTACTTGACAATGTAAGACATGCTGCAAAGAAGGTTTGTAGGGATGCTCCAAAACGAAGCTAAGGAAAAATTTTGGAGGGTGGTTGTAGCCACTACAACACTTGGTGAAACATTGGTAGAATTCCAAGTCTCTGAATGGACCTTGTTCGTGAAAAGAAAGTCTAACACCTCCAGAAGTATTGTTCAGTTCTCTGTTCGTCTTGGTTTCCACACTTGCTTGATTGTAAGATATAACAACTTCCAAGATCTTGGTCAGTCAGCACACATTCCAAGCCAAGTCAACACAATTGTTTCTATTGGGGATGATGGGTATATTGGTGCAAAAGCTTTATGGTCGTCAGAGTTTTATTTTCATCTCTAGTGTTGCTTCGCTACCAATAAGGCCTAGACAATACCCTGGTGGAGTCATGCAGGAACATAAGCATTGATCCACTGCCGACAAGCCTGGTCAGTACCCCCGTGGAGTTACTTGGATCACCTCTATACATAGGAATCCTTTCTCATCTCTTTCCTTATTCATTTTTCATTTTTTTTAGAATTTTTTACACATTTCCATTTTTCATTTTTCGTAACTATGCATAACACTTATTCATTTCAGAGGCGGAAGAGGGATCCCGACTTATTGAGAGAAAATCAAAATACATGTTTAGCTCCAGTGATACTTGGTTCTTGTCTTTGCCTCGGTGAGTGTGCCAAATGGGTGGGATCGCCTGTGTGCACACAATGACATCCATGCTCCTAAATACTCTTGCATGTGATTGACAACACTTCTCATCCTGTCTGCTCCATGTTGGCTACTGAATAGATCTATAACCTGTATGGGCATAGTTTCATCAATAAATTCATGTTGTGCCTCTTGTTTTACTTGTTCCTTCTACAACTCCTCCTCTTTTCTATGCATCTCTTGTTCTTCCTTTGCGTGATCCTTTTGTCATGTGGTTGCCTCATAGCCTTAGTCTCCAAAGCTACTTTCATCACAAGTGTATATGTTGGAATTTGCAACTTTGCTCCGCCTCTATGCTGTCAACAAGATTCCTCTTGCATGTATTGCATGTAGGTGTGCTACCTTCTGCTGCTACTGATGTTGCTACTCACTACGATGCCCTTGCCATTTCATCTTGATACCCTTGTCCATGAACAACTTTATGTCTTCATAGATAGGCAAGTTCATAGACACTTGATCGACGACATCCCCAGTTGTGCTCTAAATGGTGTCATCGACTTTGCTCTCTTGGAAGCCATTGTACCTGTGTTGCTGAGAGACAGATGAACACCTATGATACCTAGAGATGTAGCAACACTCATGACAATAAATCTGTCAGTCAAAAACAAAAAAAAAACTAGAGTACTGACATGCAACATACCTGTCTGACTATCTGTGAAGATTGCACAATTTTCACCATGAGGCTGGGAGACTGACTGCAAAAAATACGTAAGGAATAGTCCAGGCTGTCGGGAGGCCAACTGACTACTGGAACTACACAATTCACAGTCTAGACTGGCCTGTTGAGGACTGAAACTGCACAATGTGCAAGTTCGGTGAGTAGTGACATGCAAACCAGCAAATTGCACTATGCAGTTTCTAGGGCCAACAAGGCACTACCTCCCAGAATTGCGGAATGGAAGCCTAGAGATGAGTGCTTGGCTAGAATTGCACAATTTATAGAGGGAAGGCAAAGCCTTCACTTCCAGAAATGCGCAACGCTAGCTGGGCAAGGCAAGGTCTAGGCCAAGGTAGCCCAGACCCGTCGATCCGCGACTGAAAACATGAGAAGTTTGAATGCATGGTGATATTGAGTGCAAACAAGAGTGAATGATCATGCATACAAACAGTAAGTGTAGGATTCAGAAAATGGGAAAGCATGCATATGTGTGGTGTGAGTCACCGCAACAGCGACCATCGATGCAAAAACATTGTCATGCATGCGACCGTAGTGAGATGCGGACGAAAACTAAAATGGTACTTCTACAAGCTAACATACATGAAGCAGACATCACTCACACAAAGCAAAAGACAAAAAGTGATAGAAACACAATGCAATACATGAAAAGAAAACTTACCCTGAAACAACTAAGTTGAAAGTGCCGAAGACTCCTGGATGCAATGTTGGATGTCAAAGCTGTAAGGTCAATGTGAAGGATGAGCTCTGCAACATCCAGTTCATGAGTTTTGAGAAGATTGAGGTTATGATGCACATGCCACAAATCTATGGAAAAGAGACACTTGGTGAGAGGTTTCTAAAATGAGATTTTCATGTAACCTCCAGTTGCTAAGAATAGAGCCTTAGATCTAGGGATGCCTTTTGCATGCTACCTTTGCTATTTCGAGAAGAGAAACCCATGCATGCAAATTAGTTTTGCTCAGTCCCGAAGGGAACCGGTCAACCTGAAGGAACATGCAACAACCTTCTTGACTGAGAGAGGGATCTGCACAATTTCTGAGAAGAACTGGGCTATTTGTCCCAGGTGGATTGCACAATTTTTGGGAGGAGAAGGTGACTGCTACCCAGAATTGTATAATTTCTGGGAGGAGCTGGGTTGATTGTCCCAGAGGGATTGCACAATTTCTGGGAGGAGTAGGTGATTGATGCCGAGAATTGTGCAATTTCTGGGCTGAGCTGTAGTGTTGGCCAGATTGCGCAGTTTTTCCATGGAAGCCTGCATGATTTCTTTGCTCAATTTTGGAGCTTAGTAGTCTTCCCAACTGATTTTTGCAATTTTTGGGCTGAGCTACAATGATAGGCTAGAATGCACAATTTTCTCAAGGAAGTCTGTCTGACTGTATTGCATAATTTCTGAGCCCAACAGATTTGTGCAATTTATGGAGGGAAGATTGGTTCCCCTCCAGAATTGCGCAATTTTCTAAGGGAGCTACTTAGCCAGTAACTAGCCCAAGAATAGAGTGGAAGCCTGTGAGGGGAGTGAAGTAAACTAACATGCACAGGCTGGCAAGATGTCGGAAAACCAATGAAGCCTATGTACTTGACAATGCAAGACATGCTGCAAAGATGGTTGGTAGAGAGGCTCCAAAATGAAGCTAAGGAAAAATTTTGGAGGGTGGTTGTAGCTGCTACAACAGAAGGAAGAGTGACTTGTGGGGTCATCCAGTCGCAATATAAAATGGGTCGCACCCTTGGATTGTTTTCTGGGACTTAAACTGCGACTGAGTCAACTTAGGGAGATGTGATTAAGGTAGAGGTTTCATTTAGGGAATGCAATATAGATAATATCATACTCAACAAAGTCGCATCTTGAGTAGGTCACATTCTCTAGACATTGATATGTGATCTTGTAGTGTGAATTTTGAGATCTGGAGAATGGTCGCAAGTAAGAGATGCGAGATTGGTAAGTTGCATAGTCACCCTCCAAAGCGAGTCGCCACTCTTGAAAAATTTGTTACAACTACACTTATGCAATTTGTTGAGGGGATTGCGACCTATGGTGCCACTGGGAGAATCTGTGACTGGTGAAAGTTGCATGGTCGTATTTCGTAGAGGTCACAACTCCAGTGGTTGGGAACACTTGTGACCTGGCGACTTGTGAGGATAAGCGACTCAACATAAGTCACAGAGTCACGTTGAGGTTTGGAATGTGTGTGTTGGAGCTCACTTCTGTGATTCGTGTTCGAGCAATTCCCAAACATTGCTCTCATGTTCATTCAAATCTGTCAGTGTTATTAATGCCTGGTTCTCATCAATCCTTTCTACATATTTGTGATTCACTACCCTTTGACAAGAACGTTAACCCAACCTTTACGTGGGCACATATATAACACCTAGGTGCCATGTCACCTCAAGGTGCTACGACAATCATAGCGTGTGTTGTTTACAGGCAAGCACAGACTTGCGATGCTCAACTCGCTTCCTTATCAATGTGATGTTTGAATGCACTGACATGCATCCCATGAAAACTTTCATGAACGCATGGTGGTGGCATCGTGACTTTCTAATGAGTTCTTATGGTAGATCATATACCATAACAAGCGTATGGTCAGGTTCCTTTATGTACGTCGATCCCAAAAGGGGATTTTCCTTTCTGTTCGAATTTAAATCTAGTTTTCTTTCCACTGCATATGTATTTCCTCTCATGGTTCAGGCTTTGGCGTTGTTATGCGGTCTCAAGTGTTGTTAACCTAGTGTGATATGCTCCAAATACATGCCAATAACACTCCTAATATGTGTGATGGAATCATCACATTTTATTACGAATATTTGCATAGTCATACATAACAGTATTCATGTATTGAGGGTGGGTCGACAATTTGGTGGTAAAATGAAGACCATGCAATGTTGCTCAATGTTGTGCATGACTAGTATGGGTTATGCTTGTAGTATGCCTCCTTGTGTTGTAAGAATGGTGTGGTGTCCCCTTTCCCCTTGTTGCAGATACATTACAATATTCCCAAGGCATTTAGAAAGGGATGAGATTAAAATCAATTATCAAAAAGGCGTCCAACATATAGGTAGAGCTCCAACACACTACACATTTTTCCTTTGAAGAAATAATCGATGCATAATTATCATGCCCTATTTATATGGGTTCTTTGTCATACATTTATACATTTGACCATGTTCCTCTTCACGTAGAGTGGTACATGAAAGCGATATGTGGTTTCTCCTTGGTGGTTTTAGGTGCTTAGAGTTCCCTTGAAGGCTCGACTCGCATTGGTTGCATGAGGGACCTACGATGGCACATGTAAGAAAATAAGAGTCCATTGTATTTTCCCTTTAATAAAAACTTATCCTATTGAATTTAAATAGTGAGCCTAAATATATAATACAAGAGCATTTACTGGCATGATTTAGTTTGCCTCAATCCAAGTAGATCTCACAATCATTGCAAAAGAGGCCTTCAAATGACTCGTAAAGTAAATTGACTCAAGTGTTGAAAGGATTTCTTAAAAGATCAGTCTGTGAACCTAAATGCAGAGCTTTGATAGCCTAGGTTTTTGTGCATAGACTCTCTATTCAAAACAAAGTACTTATGTATATGAATATTTAGATAAATAATGATGCGACTGGTGAAACTGAAAACCATTGAAAACTAGTGGAGAGAAATCTAAGTAATGCCAATCAATGTAGAGCTCAAGAGCACTCGGTCTAACCTTACATTCTTGGGCACGATAACTTAGGGTTTTATAATATATCGACAAAACCATATTTTTTTAAACCTTACATTCTTTCAAATCCTATCGCACATGCCGAGGAGTAAGACTAGTCATGAACCTAGGGGAAAATGTCCTACAATGACTCTCACCGTGATGCCATTTGATGCTAATGAGAAAGCGCCCCTAGAGGAATTAAAATTAGGTTAAAACAAGGAGGGGATCACCATTTTTAACAATTTTGGGTTTCTCCCAAATCCTAATATTTCCAATCATAAGGAAGTCCCAATTGAATGCATTCTTGTCCAAATATAGGGAAACTATTAATCGTGATGCATATCATGCAAATATGAGTTTCCAAATAGTGGGAGATTCTTAATGCATGAATGGAGCTATTGACCTTCAAAACCCTAAGGTGATCTTAAGGCCTATATCTAAGATAAAAGATAATGTGCTGATGCAATGTATGAGGCATGAGTGGTTGCATCAACAGGGCTTTCTAGTAAGGGTTGTGGGGAGAGTAACCAGTTGAAGGCCTTTTCGAAAACCTAGTAGTGTGGAGCAAGTAGTGGGGTACCCAACATTTTGGATATGCCCAAAAATTTTGGGTGGCATTTTAGTGGCTACAATGGGAGGCTAATGATTAGTTTCTGGTTTTATATTAATGTCACTTATATTCCTCCAAATCCTCTTCTATTCCCCTTTTTATGCACATGACACTAATGTTGTATAGTGAATTTATACATGACATACCATGAAGTTGTTTGACCATAAAGTATAACATGTAACATGTTTTTCATAGATTTTCATAATAGCAGTGAAAAATAATAGCATATTAATTGTTGCATATGATTATATTATCAATTATCAGTTGTCACATGAAGAATGATTTAGAATGAATGGGAAAAAAATAACTAGATTAGAAAAGAAAAAGAAAGACCACTTCAGCATTCATTTGTTGTTACATTTTTTAAATGAGTTACTTACAAAAAGTTTTAGATTTTGTTGTGAATTATTATTTCAAAAACACATCTCGATTAAGGATTCAAAAAAATACACGATAGAGATGGTCCTAAAAGCTTGGTGATGATTCTTCAAATAGAGTTAAATAATACTTGTGTACATTGAAAACTGTGATATCTTACCACTTGTTTGCACACTCTTATTGAAAATTCATATCTCACACCTTTTGTTGCATGGTATATACATATCAAATGATGTTAGAAGGATTAGCAGGATATTGCCACTATGTGAAAATAGGTATAGAAAATATGTATAAATGCAAGTTTTTCCAACTCAACAAACACATTAATCTTCTAACAACATATTTTATGTAGTTTCATTCATTTCATGAATGTTGTCTCGATGACAATGAGAAGGAACATTGTCATGTTTGTGCACCTCAAACCATGCCATTACTTATAATAAAGTAGAATGTAAGTATCACCAAATAAACATGAAGGAATAAATACATTTACTTTTTGATCAAATGTAAAGTTTAGGAAAATATTCTAGTAGGCAAGCTAAATTGACTACCTTAAAAGACTAAAAACATATGGTGTGTCGTAACATTGTTTATTATCATAATATAAAACTGCTCTTTTATCAAATACAAAGATTAGGAAAATTTTCAAGTAGGTAAATTGACTTGGCTACTATAAAAGATTGAAGACATATGGAATGTTCAACCCTATCCATCATCACATTCATAATTTTTTACTCTTTTTGAGCTTTACTCAAGGTATATTTTGGGGGTTTAGAATGATTATGGAAATTATATGATGCAGGTGTATCTAACTTAGGTTAAGTGTTTACTTAGGGAGTTATTTGAGAAAGTTAGGATTTAATTAATTATTGTATTTTTCTATAGTTTTTAAAAGAGAATGAATATTATTGTAAATAAGAGAAGATTCAAGAGTATTGTGGAAGATTTGAGAAGATTATGGATTAGTTAGCTCTTATCTAGGGATAAGAGATTAGATGAGAGATTTTAAGGATAAAAAAGATATTTTGGGAATTAGTTTAAGGATCTAGCACAGTAAAAGATTTGATTTTATAAATGTGTTAATTCTGCTGAACACCGGAACATAATGTCACATTGGAACGATGAAAACCAGAACGTTGAAGCCAATGAACTGCGTGAAAACTGTGATATCCAAGTCAAAGACAACCATTTATGATTGAAGAAGCTACATAATGATTTTAACACGCTACGTGCATATCTCACCTTAATTATAAGCTTTAAAAGAGAAACATTTAAATCACTTTTTATAAAGTGACTTTATTAAAGATTATATTATTTAATATGAAGCATGTGAAATTATTGTATGGAGTGATAGGGAGGTAATTAATATTAGATGAGAGAGAGGATTTATATGAGAATCTTTAAAGTGTGGAAAGGAGTTTATGTTATTTTTGGTTTTTTTTTGTAAAGGGTGGATTTAGTTATGAAATATGATTTTCTAGGGAATGGAGTTAAAGTTTATATGGAAATGAAAATAAAAATGGATTTTTTTTGTAAGTAATGTAATAATTTTGAAAGTCATCAAGGAGTCATAAAAGTCCAAGTTGAAGCCAATATAACATTATTATAATAAAAATGGTGCATTTTTGGTCATACCCAACACCCAAGGTCCACTAATGCAGAACTGATGTAAAAGTCTAGAGTCAAAAGGAAATTTAAGTGAAGTCAAAGGTGATTGTAATGGGTGCATGATCGACTGAGCCTGACACCCAAAGTATGGTCATTGTGAAGACAATTTGAAGAGTTACTGTAGTTGTTGTTTGCAACAAAAAGGACCAAGGAGTGCTCAGGAGTAAGGTTCAAGTGAAGTGAACCATTGACCAAGTTTAGAGGAAATAACTTAGATAAGTGATTAAGTTGCAGGTTATAGTGAAAAAGGTGAAGTTCATGACAAAAGATGTAGATTCCAAAGAAATGAAACGATGATTCCATAGCAATTGGCATTAGTGATGACGAGAAAGAGATTGTTGAATTAAAGGCATGACTTGACGTGCTAATGGAGTTTTTACAAAGACATAGACACAGATATGTAATAAAATGAATAGTTAAATGTCCAATTAAACAATTGATGGAAAGAAGACATGAGCGTAAACTGAAAATTTTAGAAGCAAAAAAACTCTAGGAAAATATATATATTTGCAAACTATAGAAAGGATCATTGCTTGGTGACGAAGATGATGATATGAGCGTGGGTTCGATTCCCACATACAATGCTACAGATTGTTCAGAAGACTAGCATGAAGACCTGAAGACAGATTCATCTGTCAAATCTCATGTTTTTAAATCTAACCATTAGTGTCTACATGCAGGATATGTTATTCAACAACAAATTAATACAGAAATAAATCAAGTTGTTGATGAATTATAAAATGATGGGCCAAATGTCAACATGAGAGATATTGCAGCAGAACTAAAGTTGTTGGAAGAATGGTTGGAAAATCCAAATCTAGAGTGTGACTCAAAAGAAATTATGATGGAATACAACATGCCTTCAAATCGAAAAATCTGGCACAATGGAAGTGTAGAGATCGACAACAAACTTCAATGAACAAACAATAATGTACAGCAACCAAAAAATAAGTCAGATATTGAAATTGAAAATATGAAGATGATGATGTTGAAAGAATCTCAGGAAATATTCATTGAAGAAATAAAAAGCAAATATGACCATAGATTACTAATTACTGAACAATTATACATCAACAAAGAGGGAGGACAACTACAACATAAAGTTTGGGAGCCTGGAAGATGAAAGAAGAAAAACAAAGAACATCAAGAATATTTTACTCTATCCATCATCACATTCATAATTTTTTACACTTTTTGAGCTTTACTCAAGGTATATTTTTGGGGGTTTGGAATGATTATGGAAATTATATGATGAAGGTGCATCTAACCTAAGTTAAGTGTTTCCTTAGGGAGTTAGTTTACAAAACTAGGATTAAATTAATTATTGTATTTTTCTATAGGTTTTAAGAGAGAATGGAGATTATTGTAAATAGGAGAAGATTCGAGAGTATTGTGGACGGTTTGAGAAGGTTATGGATTAGTTAACTCTTATCTAGGATAAGAGATTAGATGAGATATTTTAGGGATCAAAAGAGCTATTTTGGGAGTTAGTTTAGGGATCTAAAACCTACCTTGGCTTCTAATCCATTTGTATAAATTGAGGTCCGCCTATGAGGCATGTAAGATGTAGAAGTGAATGAGTTAGTGTGAGGAATGAGAGGTCAATCATTGGGCAATGATTTTTCCTATAGATATTTTCTTGATTAATTAATCATTTGTTGAAGATTTTTATGTGCATATGCTTGGTGTGATCTTCAGCTTAGTTTTATTGTTTTTGTGAAGACCTATGGTTAGAGCATTGCGTCACTACCAGTTGGACCTAAATTCTCAACATATCGGTTGACTCTTATTTCAAATTAAAAGAAATAAAAATAAAAATAGACAATTCTAATGACAAAAACCGTTTTATATTGGAGGCTTAGGGAATTGTGAAAGAGGTTGAAAGGTTGAAGGATTGCCAACTTACTGTGGAAACTTTGTATGAGACATATTGGTTTACCAAGAGGTTAAGAAGAGAGAGAGAGAGAGAGCAGTTGGAGGATTAAGGGAAGCTTGATTCACCAGATGGTTTTTATCATCCTTTCCTATTATTAATATAGACCTGCAATCATGTTGTCTACTCTATGGTGTTTATGTTGTGATTCAGTTACATGTTGATGTAATGCCATGGTTTATGAGTAGCTTAGATGCATGTTATTTAATATCCTTATGTACTACTGTTTTGATTATCAAGGTTTTATGTTGTAATATTACTTCTTGTTTTGTATATATGTAGGTGTTGATCTAGGAACTAGCAAAGAGGTCTTCTGCTCTGCTACATTGGGTTCTTCAGCAAAACTGCATCAAGGTTTGAGGTAATCTCTTCCTTCCTGCTTTGAATATCATTTCATTAATATGGATCTGTACATGTTTCTTTGTGCCATCTTCAGCTAATCTGATCTGTCTACTAAGGATCCCAGGAATATCCTTGAGGGTATTCTAACCATAACTACCCGTGCATTAATCCCTATAGCAGAATTGGTGACTCCGCTGGGGACTATACTTAGTTCCCAATCTTCTCCTACCAAGTTCCTGGATCTCTCTTTATTCCAAGCCTCTCGTACTTCTTGGTTCCCTTTCTAACCATTCAAGACTATTCAACACCCTACTCACTATGCTCAGCTTTTGTTCTGACCCTGAAAGACTTATTTTTGAGCTTCTTCCCCCTTAACACACCCCAGTAGTGCAACCAAATATTTATAATGCTCTGCTGGCTTGTAGACAGAGTGTTAGTGCAATCACTAACTCTTCGTGCCCTCTTCTGAAGAGCATTAGCCAACCAAATATTGATAAAAAACTAGTTCTATGATCTCCTGGGTTGGGGAAGTTGCCTATAGTTTGAGCAAGGATATGCAGTTGTGCATTTTTTTTTGGTTGCATATTTCCTCATAATTTTTTCTTTTTAGGAAAATAGCTTAACTTTTTATGTCTTTCAAAAAAAAATAAAAAAAAACTTGTTAAAGCTTTTTTACTTAGTTGGTTAGATTCTGCATTTATTTGGTTTAGTTGTTAGAGAGCATTGCATGTATACAAGTTATGCTTGTGTTTTACTGCACTGGATGCATGGTACTGATTGATGTATAAATGATCCTCTCCTTGTATAAATAAATCATTCATTGAACTAAAATCGAAATCATTTTTTGCATGGTTTGTGTTAGAGTCCCACAAAACTCCATACTTCAACACCCCTTCTGAAGACATTAACAAAGTACATTTAAAATCTATCTAGTAATAAAATAAATCAACAACTCTTTTCAAGCATACACACATATTAGTCTAGGCTAGGATCTTGGGTTAGGCAGTTGTGAGTTAACTACCCAAGATCGTAAAATCAAAACTAGTGTCGTTAAAGAAGGAAAATCCCGCATTACTCATACTTTCTGAGACCACTCCAATCAAAGTAGAGCGAAATTGGAGACAACATTGGAATGTGAAATAAGGTAGCCCACCTTCGATTACATCTCCTTTGGGTATTCTATGTATCAAGGATCCCTTCGGGGGTGTCTCAGCTGAGTCGGGTATTCAGGTATCCTACCCACACAGCATATTGTCTGCGACCATGTCCACTCTGGTAGTGTCTGTGATTTGAGGTAACCATAGTGGCCATAATTTTTAGGGACAAACACAATGTGACTAGGGTAGGCTACCCTAGTACCTAAATAGATGAACCTACTTTATCTTCAGTTTTTGGGAGGGTGCTCATCTTCACGAGAGTACTTGGCCCTTTGTTTTGAGGTTTGTGAGAAGCTCAAGAGTAATCGTAATTGTACATTTGGCCAAATCTCACTTTTATCGATTGTGATACTAGGTTTCATCTCTAGCAAATGGTGGTTATCAGATAGAGTCATATCCCTTGCTTTTTGACTGAATTTTTAGAGTATTTTTTATTTTTAGTTGCTAGTTTGTTATCACTGAGACTATAATCAATATCACTTTAATTGTCTTTTTATAAAATATATTGGTCACCATGGCTACATATGACCCTCATCGTTAATCTAGGGGGTAGCAAGGTCTTCCTCTGCTGACTGTGGAGGATCCACCGAGCCTTAGTGAGCTAGATTATCCATCTTTAAGTAATCAGTCTCCAGTATATAACACTAAATCAACCAATACATCCCAAGACTCAATACTAGCGTAAGATTTTTTCACTCAAGTTTTTGTACCTCCTTATAATCCTCCTATCATTGATCCTTTGGGACTATTATTAATTCAAGTTGCACCTATACCTACCATGTCTTCCACTGTACCTACACCCACCATTCCATTAGTGACTAACGGGTTGTGGGCTTTTGTGGTAAAACTTTGGTTCACCCTCACTTCCATAGCTGACAATCATTACTACACCACTGGTTGTAAACCCTGCTATCCAAATTGTTCCAAGTCCGAGCAACTTAGTTACAACCAACATAAGCGGAACCCAGTACAAACTAGTTTCTTTCCCTTTTGTGTCTTCCCTTAGACCTTCAGCGAGTGCTCCAAATAGATCTGTTAGCATGGGTCCCTTCGGTAATCCCTTTGGCTAGAATTCTTTGTTTAATACAAACCCCGAGGTTCAAATTCTAGGGGGAATTGTTCCCAGCATGCACATATCGACAGGGGGCATTACAATTTTCCCTATGTTTATAGGGCAAGTTGTACAGTCATTGATTGACATCAATCCCCCATATGTCAGTCAAAGGCTAATAACCAACTACTTTCTGGTGGGATCCCTCAACCCGGTCCTGAGGGAAATCAAGCTTATATCCCCTAGCTTAACAACCCATATGGATAACAACAATATATGATTGTTCCTTAAGGAAACTATTATTCAGAAAAACCTATGTATAATCCTAGGAACAATATGATGGGCAGACCGCAAGGACCCTCAAGTAATTTTTCATAACCCTAGTCAGAATCAGGGGCACCAAACACTTTGCTTTTTTGGAAACACTCGAAATCCCTGATTTGTAAAAATTGACCAATGAGCCCATCTACGATAACTTACATTGGCCTCCAATCCCATACACAATTCCTGCCAACATCCTAAAATTTGAAGGTCCTGCCAACATCCTAAAATTTGAAGGAAAACTAAGGGATAAGCCGGGTACACATGTCACCACCTATCATCTATGGTGCATATCAAACTCCATGGTGGATGACAGTATCCAGCTCTAGTTCTTCCCCCGCACCCTTGCTAGAAATTTCGCCAAGTGGTACATTGAGTTACCACATGCATTAGTTAAAACCTTTGGCATCTTGGTGATGGAATTTTTAAGGAACTTTTAGTTACCCATCCATTACAAAACTGGGATTGAACTCCTTACTACTTTATGCCAAGACACCTCCACCCACATATTCGATCACATTCATGAATGGAGACATAGATGGAGGCTAGTCAAAGCTCCCATTTCAGATTATCTATTAGCAGATTGGTTATGTAAATCTCTTCTTCCCCAAATTGCCAAGGACGTTTCCTTAGGTGGTGTGGTCACTGAAGACCAATCCATTCATCGTGCACAACACTTAGATTTGATTTATTCATAGTCTGGCACATTATATGACCTAAAACCCAATGCCCCCAAAACTTCCAATGCTCCCGCTACTTAGCAACCTGATGCACACACTAATGGTATTATCGACGCTACCTTTGGGTCTGCTGTAAAAAAAATTAGAAGACACATTCCCAAATTATTTGTTGATCCCACTACCCAATCGGTTGCTCTTCCTGCCTCTGCGATAAAATCTCTTCAATCTACAAAAAAACCCAAAGGTAAGAATAAGAAGAATAAGAAAAAGGCTGCTCCTTTTGAAGAGCATCTAGTAAAGAAATCCAACCCAAAGCAGAAAGTTGTTGCACCACCTGACAGTGTAAAGGACAAAGCTATCAAGTTCCCTTACAAAATATATGTGGAAGACCATATGACACAAAGTTGTCCACAACTCTAAGAATGCACAGATCTTCTTTCTCAAAAGGACACTGGCCAGACCCTCGCGGTCCTACACAACCATTTCCCTACTTAGTAGTAGCAATGTCTTATTACGAACCTGCCTCAATCCCGACAAGGGGGAAATGACGGTTCATATCATCCTTTAATTAGTGAAGGACCATCGACCATTTACACCTTTGAAATGGTTGATATTCAAACATGAACCAAAACTTATGGAGCTCTAGTCGCTAATGCTTAGGATGTTGCCTTGAGTTCAAACCCACCGCCACCCAACGATCTTCATATCGAAAGGCCATTTTTTGATCTTGTAATTCCTCTCACAAAAGGGGCACTTTGTCACACAACACATAATACAATTGCACGTGCTGCTAAGAACTACAGTATTGTAGAATATTTGGCACAAGCACCGTTAGATATGTCTGCACTTAAAGTATTACAATTTTTTCCAACACAAAGGAAAGATTTTCTTTCGTCTATTAGTGTGGTTGACCCTTCGAATTATAGGCTAGCAATATTCGACATGGAGAAATGTAAACCTCCCCTTTCCTACCAGATTGCATTTCAGGTGCAATTTTTTTTCGAAAGGGGGAGGGGTACATAGAACTATCATCGACGAAGATTCTTCGACCTGCATCATTTCTAATTCATGTTGGCTTGCCTTGGGTTCTCCAACACTCTCTCTGCCGTCGAATTCCATTAAATCTTTTGATGGACATAGATTCATCCCAAAAGGTCACCTTGCTAGTTACCCCATCAATTTGAGTGGGAAAATGGTAACAATGGACTTTGATGTTGTGGATCGAAAACTCAACCATAATCAACTTTTGGGTCGCAGTTGGACTTATTCCATGACTTCCATCATGTCTACTATTTTTTGCATCATGATATTTCCATTGGATGGAAGGATAGTCACAGTGGACCAACTGTACTTTTTCACCCTATATTACTCCCCGTTGCCTAGTGGCGCTGTACCTTTAGTGGGTGGCATACCTGAATCTTATGTCAGTATCGATACTAGTCTTTTGAAGGGTTCCTCCCTGATGGGTTTTTTTCCTCTCCTATTTTCTGTAGTTCCATAGATGGTTTCTATGGTCTCCACTATTCCTCATGACCCAACCAATCCCTGGATCCTCCCGACCCCTTCAGACATTGAATCTTATGGAGAATAAATGTTGTTGTCATCAATTGAATTGGCATATCGAGCCATTCAATCTGCATCTGATTCTCCTATCACTTTGGTCACGACCAATGGTACCACCTCCTTGACCACAATTGCTCCCTCTAAGGATCTCCTTTATCAAGTACTACATTCAAATGAAGCTTATTCGAGAGATCATGTGTTTAGAGGAGTGACCTTGGGAAAACTCTCACCATCACATTTCGATATCTGATTCAGACGTGACCCCTATATAAATCTTGTCCTTTGAAACACCTGAGATCATTCCTTTGAGTTATACAACCGTCTAAACTTTGGATTCAAAAGATAACATGGGAAATATTTCAAATACAATGATTATTGATATCTTAGTCAAGGCATCCATTGTAGAAAATATAGAGATTGGATCCGATTGCAATCCTGAGGAAATTGTAAGCTTCACCCGCCTTTTCAAGAAATTTCACAATGTATTTGCTTAGTCTTATGAGGAAATGCTCATCATAGATCCATTTATCATTGTGCATGAGATTAAGGTTTATGAAAATTCCAGGCTTGTTTTCCAAAGAATTTGACCAGCCCACCCTCGCAAAACTACAACAATCAAGACTGAGGTGGAAAAATTATTACGTGCTAGTTTCATTTACCCTGTTCCTTTGACGAAATGGTTTTCCAATATGGTTCTTGTAGATAAAAAATAGGGTATTTCTGGGTCTGTGTTGACTATCGAGATTTGAACAATGCATGTCCAAAAGATAATTATTCGACACCGTTCATTGACCAAATAATTGACAATTGCGCTAATTGGATTTTTTCTCAGGCTATAACTAGATCACCATAAAACTAGCAGACTAGCACAAATCCGCCTTCATTCTCCCTTGGGGAATATTTTCATATAGAAAACTCTCATTCATTATAAAAAATGTTGGAGCAACCTTTCAACGGGCCTGTTGACGGTGCTGGACCCACCAACATGTCAGGGGATCTCCTCGATAAGAAGTCCCAATTAGACCTCAGACTATTTGGTGTAGGAGCTCCAACAGTGGGTCATACTGTAATGCCTTGATTGCGGTTTCACACAGAGGCAAGTAAGATGTCCCTATTGGTAGCAAGGGTGTGACATATGCAATAAGTCAAGGAAGGTGCATGAGAGGTTCTAACACACGAAGGGTGTGTTGAGTGCACCCCTTGGAAACCTATGATAGCATGGAGTTAAGAAGGGAACACACGAGAAAAGAGGCATCAAAACATGGAAGGCATGCTAGCTAGCAATCCAAAGTGATGGTTAAACCCATAAAACATTTTAGAAAGATTCATACATACGTATACAGAAATAGTTACACATGCATGTGTAAGCAAACGGATACATATATCTTTTAGAGTACTCAAGATAGCTGAAATACAATACAACATATGCGTGAAACGTGTTGGCTATGTTATATTAAGAAGTGTAAGTTCCAGTCATACAATACATCCATGTCCAACCAATAGTTCCGATAGCAGAATGTTACAGCCACAATTGCCTGCTCCTCCAAAGAGATATACTAGCTCTGCGCAGTGGAGAAGCCAAGGCTAGTTACAATATTGTTCAATCTTTCTCTAAGATACTCCTATCAGAAGATTGGTTGACCAAAAGCCCATACAATGAGTTATGAGGGACTATTTATAGCAAAGGGTGGGGTGACCCTTGACATTCCCCTTTGAGACCATTCATTTATCCTCATGACTCTTCAACTACTCTATGACTGTTACATTCAACTATCAAAATTTGAACTTCCACTTGACAAAATGTTACATTACAATTCACATGTGCCCATGTGAGACAAAACGACATGAGAAAGCGATGCAAGACATCACTGAGACTCGGACCATTGTGGTGAGACCAACTCTTTGACATCCTTGTGATGGTTGAAGGTGGTGAGCTGATGCCAATCTTGGTCGTCCATGATGGTGTCTGTGCACTCAATTGTAACATCTTGCTGAAGCTAAATCTTGCCTCCATTGCATCCAAGTGCAATGGTCTGGCTTCTTTGTCCCAATCATCTGATAGTGTGTGCATGGTCGACTTGGCTACGACTGGACTAGCAACATGTTGGTTCATAGTGTCTACGTTACTCTCCAAGCATATGCTAGTGGCCGTGTGCATCAACTTGTCAAAATACATGTTCAGCTCCAGTTGGATTTTCTTCTTGTCTTCACCTTGGTGAGTAAGCCAAATGGGTGGGATCGCATGCATGCACACAATGACATGCATGCTGAATTCCCTTGCAGGCGTTCAACAACATTTCTCACCTTGTTTTTTTGGTGCTAGCTGCTAAGATGGATCTATAACTTATACGGGCACAGTTTCATCCGTCTGTGCATGTTGTGCCCCTTGCCGTACCTATTCCTGCCGCAACTCATTCTCTCGTCTATGCAGCTCCTGTTCTTCCTTGATTTGTTGCTTCAACACATGCAACTCCTTCTCTATTCCGTTCTCTACCATCTGATGAGCCTCAGTGTTGCAACAAGAATGCTGCAACTACCAAGGCTACCAACTTTAATTATCAGCGCGTGGTTCATACAAACTTAAGAGGTATCGGCACTGTATGCGAAACATACAATGTGTCCTTCCTTTGATGTCATGATGTAATGGAGTGCATGTACTAAATTCAAATCCTAAACTAATTGTGGAAAATGAAATGTTTGAAGTGGGACCTTAACCTATTGCAAGAAAGAAAGTACAAGTAAATAAACTTATTCTAATTGCATAAATATCATGAACTAAATGTAAAAGAAACCTAGATTAACCCTGTTTATCACATGTCATGATTTAAACTAACTAAGCATGAAAACTGACCTAGAGAGTACTAATTGTTGTGTGCATATGTAAATATCAAAGAACTCATTTTTTCAAATCTTTTTGCTGTGTAAATGCAAATGCTAATCTTTCCTTGATCTTTGGCAGGGGAGACAAGTGTAGAGCAAGAGGGTTAAAATCGTCTTGATGGCATGGAGGTCAAGTAGAGACCTAATCCCAGATTTAATGATAATTTTTCTCAATTCGGGCTCAAAACAAGTTTTCCTATAGGATGCTACAGTGATTTCCTACAAGATCCCTTGATTTACTACAAGATGTTACAGATTTACTATACAAAATTATAATTCAACGAATGAACAAGAAATCAAATCCAAATTGTATGGGACAATTGTTTTTATTAAATAGGATGTCTTAGGTCCCCATTCCAAGTGGAATCACTCAAAAATACCTCTGTTAACCCGTACTAAGAAATTGAAAAACATTACTAGTGTAAAATCTAGAAATTCAAGAACTAGTGAGCTAGTAGATCTAAAAAATGCCTAACGTAATCAATTGCAAATGTAGTGGGGGAATTTTTGTTATGACCTAGAATTTTTTTTTTTTATCTAATTCAAGTGGTACCAATTTGATTGAAGCTTGTTAGCATGCACTAAAAAATAACAGAAATTTACTGTTCTTTGCCACACAGGAGTTCTAGAAATCTAGATTTGGGAATAAGAAAGCTAATCCAAGTAGCTCAATGACTACCATGACCTTCCACATATTTTCCAAGGATGAAATGATGCTTGTGATCTTGCAAAATAACTTACATTAATCATTTAACTCAATCCTACAACAAGAAATCATTAATACTAAATGCAGAAATAGAAAGAAAGAAAAACAAGAGATGCATGTGAATAAGAAGTGAAAAGAAGGAAAGAAAATAATACAAAATGGCTCTCAAGCTCCTGGGATGGCCAAGCCCAAAGAAAATCAGAGACCTATGGAGGAGAACAAGATTTATAAGTTGAATATGACACCAATCTTCATTATTTTCATCAATACAATTACATCCCTGCAAGAAAATACAATGGAGTTGCAAAAATACAAGTTCTCTACATAAAAACACCATTGAAAAACTCTCCTAGAGGAAAATTCAACTTGGTACTTATAAAAAATGATTAGGAATAATTCCCCATGAAAGGAGGAAGCTTTCCGCACCAAAATCCCTTGATTAGTGGATCTGGTCCCCAATACTAAGAATCTGCATTAAATGGTAGGGAACACATTACTAGATTTTCTCAATCATGAGAGTTCCACAATATGTGCCATAATTCCAAAATATCTTGTTTATTTATTATTTATTGTTAATCCTCCTATAGTAGGGGACAAGTGCCTAAATTATATCCTCCTCCAAATCTTCATAATCTGCCCAATATTCTCATAATATTCCACAAAAATAAATAATATTAGGCACAAATATCAAATTATTCATAAACCTTCCTAATGAATATATTAAAGTTAAAAATACATTATCTAATGCAGAAAGAGAGGTTTAATGTGCAGAAGGATGGTCATAGGCCTTAAATTAATGTTTAATTTAGAGGTATGGGCCTTAATTTATGTCTAATTTAGAGGCCCATCATACCCCCTTGCTGAAAGTGTTGCTCATCCTCTGAGCAACTTAGTGACCTCATTGGTCCTCATTCATGGCCCTGGTTGCCTCTCTCTTGTGCATTAAGGATCTTGGCTATAAGTTCAACAAGGACAAACCGAGAAACATATTTGTGCAAAGAAAAATCATTGTTTCTTGAGACCATTATCTTGCCTTCTTCCCCTTATTCAAGATGGGTTCTTGAATATCTTTTAGTTTGGGAAGGTCTTCCACACCCTTATCAACATTATACTACCTTGTTCTACCTTTTGGACACCTTTAAAACCTTCAAACTGCCTTTAGATAAGAACTAGGACATCTTATAGTAATTCCTATCAAAACTACAGGAAACCCTGTTAAAACTACAAGAAACCCTTTTTGAGCATAAATGATGTTTTGAGCCTAGGACAGGCCCTCAACTTGACTCCCATGCCTTTTTTCCCATTTTTAGGCCTTGGACAAAAGCTATAAAGAGATTGGAGACCTCTTGGAAAACATATTTTCATCATTGTGGTTTGATTTTTGTTTTGATGGTGAATGCCTCATTTCCTTCTGTTGCCTTCTTCTTCTCTCTTGTGGCCTAGTTGACTACCTGATGGCCTTGGAGTTCCCTGTTTTGATTAGGTCTCTCTTAAGCTCTACCATCTTGGGGTTTAGCATAATTTGTTCATTTTTTCCTTCTTGTAGCAACATTCTACCTTCTTGTAGTAGTCATTCCTCCTCTTTCATGGTCTTCTAACTGTATGGGAGTGATGAGAAATGATGAAGAGAGATTGGATGATGATGCTAGGGCTCAGAGGGAGTAGTGTAGCTTTGTGAAAATGGAGAGGATGCTCTATTTGTGTTTTTTTTCAAGAATGAAATGGGATGGATGAATGATGAAGAGATAGTGAATATGAAGTGGATGGAGGGCTTGGAGTGTTGTGGTGACTTGGCCTTTGCAAAAAAATTCTTCTTTTAACTGTTGTCCTCATTCCTTGAAATCATCACCCTTAAAAATTTGAATTTTCAACATTGCATGAGTGAAGGAGTGAGCTGAAATTAACTAGTTAAAGGCAGCTGACACTGCTAACCCATCCTTAGTTGATAAAACCTCATCTCTCATGCATTGAAACTAAATTTCTAACTATAATATGCTCAATAGAAGATGTCAAGAATATTGCATACCTATACCTACTTGATGGCCTTCCTGTAGAAGCTGTTTGTTGGAGAGTGAAATCCTTGCTTCTATTTGCTGCATGTGTTTTTCTCTTTCTTTCTCTGATGTTGTTCCTTTATGTGCAGGTACTAGATGGTGATGCTAATGAATCCTCACTGTACTGGTCAATTCCCTGTTGTTAAATTCCCTTGTCATGTTTCTCTGATGGATGTGGAGGGTTGTATATGTCTCCTTATCACTGTCTGATGAAGCCAACCTCTGGTTTTTCCCTTTAAAACTTCTCACTACCAATCCTATAGGTGTTGTTCTATATCTTGTAGGATCTCCTGTAGGATCCTGTAGGTTTTCAAGACAACCTTTTGTAGCTGACTTGCTTTGTCCATATCTCCCAAATGGTAGAATGGATTGACATCAAAAGTTTTGAGCATGTTGCCATCATCATTATGCACCTCCCCATAAAAAATGTTTGGTCAATGTAGGCACGGATCTTGAGAAAAACTAAACATGGATGAAGGTGATGGAGGCTAATTTCTTGGAAACTGTGCACTAGAATTTTATGAAATTACTTGGGCATGTTACCATCATCCATATGCATCTCCCCATGAAACATATTTTTAAATGGATGCACAAATATTGAGAAAATGCAAAAATGGCTGCAGGTGATGGAGGCCAATTTCTTGACAACTGTGCACTATAATTCACTGAATTTGCTTGATCATGTTACCAAGATCCATATGCATCTCCCCCTGAAACATATTGGTAAATGGATGCATGGTTTTCAAGTTATGGCAAAAACAAATTTCTGCTCTATGTATTTTTGTATCCTGTAGTAAAACAGAGCATCTTGTAGTTTTTTAGGACAACAAGAAAACTGAATGGTAGAAGATTGAGAATGATGGGTGGATGGTGGAAATAGATGAGGGTGATGGATTGGCATGGCCTTGGCCTTCTTGGAGCATTTGAGCAAAGGAGGAGAATGTCAAAATTTGACTTCTTTTGACTAGGTTTGACCTATTTTTTCTTTTCTTTGGTGCTAGCTTGTTTTTGTTCCTTGTAGATGTTGGAGATTACATGCATTCATCAGAGAGATACATGAAGAAAAGAATTTTTATTTTTATTTTTCTCTTTTTTTTCTTGTAGGCCTACTAGCCTCCTCAATGAGGGTTTCAACTAGCTTGTCTACCTAGGCACCTCAAAGGAGGTTTTCACCTAGGTTATTTTTTCTTTTTATTTTTATTTTTTCAACCCATTAACCGCGTCATGGAGGATTTCAATCAATGAGGCAGTTTGAGGTGCCTCCAAGGAGGTTTTCACCTGCGATTTTTAATTTTTCTTTAATTTTTCATTTTTTTTTGTCTACCCTACTCTACTTGAAAAACAAAATGACTTTCAAGTATAAGAATACTTCCAATGGAGCCATGTGCCCATCAAGATGATAGAGAAAATGATGTGTAGGCTTGAAATGTATGATTTGACATGTATCTGAATTTGAGTGATCAAATCCTTTCAATTTGATGATATCAAGCATGATTGAAGAAGAGAGTTTTGTTGCAGCTTAATGACTGTTTAGAACCATATTTCAATATAGTTGTGATGCCCCTAGTCCACTTGCTAATTTGGATCATCTTGGATGTCTTCTTCTTCTGTGACCTTCAAATATTCATATTTTTTCTATTTGTTTTCTTGAATACATGGAGGATTTGATGGTAACCATGAGGGAGCTCTCATGATCCCTAATTTTGATGTTTGCTCTTCATCAAGTGCATCCCATGATTCTATGTTATTCTCATTTGAATCTTCTTCTTCTGGATGTGATCCTTCAATGATATCAAGATAATCTCTTTTTTCAATAGTCCTCCTGAACTATGGTGAATACCATTGAGCTCAAGAGGAGATGTTTGGAAGTGTTTTACCTCAACATTGTAAGTGGGCTGAGCTACTTCAATGTGTGGGTTTGGAAATGGTGGTATAGGTAGTTGAGTGGGAGTGTATATTTGAGATGAATGTGGTTGGGGTTGTGGTTGTGGTGGAGGTGAATGGTAAGGATAACATGGAGTTGGGTATGGAGGATATTGAGGAAAATATTAAGGATATTGTGGATGGCTCCCATAAGTTCTTTGCCAACCTTGTTGCCAAGATTGGTTTTGGGGTTGAGATGGCCATGTTACCAAGGAAAGGGTGTGTTCCAATTACTTTGAGGTGGATATGCATAAGATTGAAATTGTGAATTAGACTCTTGCACCATACTAGGTTGACTAGGATGCCATGGTCCTCTTGGAGCTACATAACATAGCTGCATTGGTGATTGACTTTCTCCATTGTCCTCTTGGTAAAATTCCTTCAACCTTGGTAATGATGGACAATGTTTAACATCATTTGATTTTGCAACACAAATATTAGCATTTTCTTTTCCTTCATCTTTCATTCTTAACATTTCTACTTGTTTTGTTAGATTGCTAAGAATTTATGTTTTAAAGTCATGAAACAAATTTCCAAGTTTAGCTTGACTTACCGATCTTGATGTTGATTGACTTACTCTTGCCTTTCCTCTTGATATGTGTTTGCATGTTTCACAAATTTCTTCAAATGATAATTGATATACATCACCTCTACTCATGAGATCAAGAATATCTATCCACTCATCCCTAATTGTTTTAAGTAAGAGGGTTTTTAGTGTGCCAGATTCTGAATGATGTAGTTTTCCCCTCTTTAACATTATACATGAACCTCTTTATTAGATCCTCTAGAATCTCATCTTCTCTTTGATTCACTCTAAATATTTCTTCTTTAAGATCATAATATTTATATTTTTCTATAAATATCTTTTGCATATCATTCCATGATCTTATTGAATTAGTCCCTAAACTCATGAACCATTTAATAGATCTATCCTTCAATGTTGCCAGAAACAATATTAGTTTTTGAGTTTTTAATAAGTAACCATAAGATATACAAACAATTTCAAATTCAAAGGGAAAGGTTTTTAGATTCTCTAACCTTAGACCATGAACTTTTGGAAGAAAAGATGGAGGGATGTTCTTCTTATGCACGCTGACATTAGGATCTTGAATGGGGAATCCAAGAAGATCTTCCTCATTGTCATCATCTCCATCCATTTCTTCTACATTATTTTCTATATTCTTCCTACCTACAAAAGTGAATGCCAATGTGGCTCTTACTACACCACGTGATCAAATGGGGGGGTTGGTTTTGGAGAATTTTTTTTTTTTTTTTATGCTTGAATGAAAACTATAATGCAATGCAATTTTCTACTCTTGAAATTAAATATGCCTAATGCAATTTTTTTTTTTTTTTTTTTGCAAAAAGTAAAAAGAAATGAATCAGCTAGGGAAAAAAGCAATGCATAATTTGACACCTCCCTAGAAATGGCGCCAAAACTTGATGAGTCTCGGTATTGCAACAACAATGTTGCAACTCCCAAGGCCACTGACTTTAATTATCAACCCAGGGTTCATACAAAGTTAAGAGGTATCAACACTATATGTGCAACATGCAATGTGTTCTTCCTTTGCTATCATGATGTAATGGAGTGCATGTACTGAAGTCAAATCCTAAACTAATTGCGGAAAATGAAATGTTCGAAATGGAACCTTAACCTATTGCAAGAAAGAAAGTACAAGGAAATAAACCTATTCTAATTGCATAAAGTTCAAGAACTAAATGTAAAAGAGACCTAGCTTAACCATACTTATCACATGTGATGCTTTAAACTAACTGAGCATGAAATTTGACCTAGAGAGTACTAACTACTGTGTGCATGTGTAAATATCAAAGAACTCATTTTTTAAAATCTTTTTGCTTTATAAATGTAAATGCTAATCTTTCCTTGATCATTGGTAGGGGAGATAAGTGTGGAGCAAGAGGGTTAAATGGTCTTGATGGCATGGAGGTCAAGTAGAGGCCTAATCCCAGCTTCGATGATGATTTTTCTCAATTCAGGCTCAAAGCGGGCTTTCCTACAAGATGCAGATTTCCTATAGGATGCTATAGTGATTTCCTACAGGATCCCCTGATTTACTACAGGATGTTACAAATTTACTATACAAAATTATAATTCATCGAATGGCCAAGAAAATCATATCCCAATTGGATGGGAAAATTTTTGTTATTAACTAGGATGTCTTAGGTCCCCATTCTAAATGGAATCACACAAAATGACCTCTGTTAACCCATGCTAAAAAATAGAAAAACATTACTAGTCGAGAATCTAGAAATTTGAGAACTACTGAGCTAGTAGATCTAAAAAATGCCTAACCTAATCAAGTTCAAATGCAGTGGGGGAATTTTTGTTATGAACTATAATTTGTTTGTGATCTAATGCAAGTGGAAACAACTTGATTGAAGCTCATTAGCATGCTCTAAAAAGTAGTAGAAATTTACTGTTCTTTGCCATAAAGGAGTTCCAAAAATCTAGATTTGGGAATAAGAAAGCTAATCCAAGTACCATGACCTTCCAAATATTTTCCAAGGATGAAATTATACTTTTGATCCTACAAAAGAACTTACATTAACCATTTAACTCAATCCTACAATAAGAAATCATTAATACTAAATGCAAAAGTAGAAAGAAATAAAAGCAAGAGATGCATGTGAATAAGAAGTGAAAAGAAGGAAAGAAAATGATACAAAAGGGCTCTGAGGCTCCTAGGATGGCCAGGCCCAAGGAAACTCGGAGACCTATGGAAGAGAACAATATTTATAAGTTGAATATGACACCAATCTTCATTATTTTCATCAATACAATTACATCCCTGCAAGAAAAGACAATGGAGTTGCAAAAACACGGGTTCTCTCCACAAGAACACTAATGAAAAACTCCCCCTAGAGGAACCTTTGACTTGGTACTTATACAACATGATTAGGAATCATTCCCCATGAAAGGAGGAAGATTTCCCCACCAAAATCCCTTGATTAATGGATCTGGTCCCCAATACTAGGAATCTGCATTTAATGGCAGGGAACACATTCCTAGATTTTTTCAATCATTGGAGTTCCACAATCTGTGCCATAATTCAATAATATCTTGTTGATTTATTATTTATTATTGATCCTACTATAGTAGGGAACAAGTCCCTAAATTATCTCCTCATCTAAATCTTCATAATCTACCCAATATTCTCATAATATTCCACAAAAATAAAAAATATTAGGCACAAATATCCAATTATTCATAAACCTTCCTAATGAATATATTAAATTTAAAAATACATTATCTAATGTAGAAAGAGAGGTTTAGTGTGCTGAGGGATGGTCATAGGGCTTAAATTAATATTTAATTTAGAGATATGGACCTTAATTTATGTCTAATTTAGAGGCCCATCACCTTCGCGCGATCTTCATGTCGTGCTGTCACCTCATATAGCTTCAGTCTCCAAAGTTGCTTTCATCACAAGTGGATATGATTGAGCTTGCAACTTTGTTCCCCCTTGGTGTTGTCAAAAACCTTCCTCTTGCATTCATTGCGTGCAAGTGTGCTACCTTCTATTGTTGTTGATGGTGTTACTTGCTGTAATGTTGCTGCCATATTATCTTGATGTCCTTGTTTATGAACAACTTGATGTCTTCGTAGGTAGGCATGCTCATAGACATTTGCTTGGCTGCAAACCCCATTGGGATGTCAATGGTTTCCTTTGATTTTTCTCTTTTGAAGGCCATTGTACTTGTGCTGCTGAGAGATAGATGAACACCTATGATGCCTGTAGACATAGCAATACTCATGGCAAGAAATCTGTTAGTCGAAAACCAAAACAAACTTGAGGACTGACTTGCAACATACATGTGTGTTTGATTGTGAAGGTTGCGTAATTTCTGTGAGGAGGTCGAGAGATTGACTACCAAAACTGCGCAAGGCACAGTCCAGGATATCAGGAGGCTAACTGACTATTGGAATTGCACAATGCATAGTCTAGCAATTTTAGTTAGCAATGACATGCAGCCAACAAACTGCATTGCACATTTTCTAGGGCCAGAGGGACACTTCCTCCAAGAATTGCGCAGTGCAAGTCTGGAGGTCAATGCTGGGCCAAACTTGCATAATTTTTGGAGGGAAGGCAGAGCCTTCACTTCCGGAAATGTCCAGTGCTAGCTGGGCAGGGCATGGGTCAGGCCAAGGCAGCCTAGACTGGTTGATGGGAGACTGAAAACATGTGAATTCTTGATGCATGGTGAGATGAGTGCAAACAAGAGTGAATTATCATTCATGCAAACAACAAGTGAAGGATTCAAAAAATGGGAAAGCATGCATGTGTGTGAAGCAAGTTGCTACAACGATGAACGTCCGTGCAAGATATTATCATGCATGCAACACCAGTGAGATGTGAATGAAAATTGAAGTGGTGCTTCTACAAGCTAACATACATCAAAATGATAACAAGCGTTCATTGAAATCAAGCAGACAACACTCACACAAAGAGAAACACAAAAAGCGAAAGAAATGCAACAAAAGACATAAAAAGTAGGCTTACCCCAAAACAACTGAGTTGAATATGCCGACGACTCCTAGATGCAGTGTGGGATGTTAGAGCTGCAAGGTCAATGTGAAGAATAAGCTTTGTAGCATCTGGTTGATGATTTTTGATAAAATCAAGGTTGTGATGCGCATACCATAAATCTAGGAAAAGCTACACTTGGTGGGAGGTTTTTGAAATGATCCTTGCATGTAACCTCCAACTGCTAAAATAGATCCCTAAATTAAGGGATGCCTTTGTATGCTACCTTGGGAGAAGCAGTCCATGCATTCAAATCAGTTTTGCTAGGTCCGGGAGGGAACCGATCAACCTGAAGGCACATGAAACAACTTGCTTGATAGATGGGAAAATTTGTGCATTTTTGGGAGGTAGTTGGGTTGGATGCCTAGAGGGATTGCACAATTTCTAGGTTGAGTAGCTGACTGCTACCCAAAATTATGCAATTTCTGGGTTGAGAATTCCTACTAGGATAGATTGCGTAGTTTTTCCAGTGAATCTTGACAAACAGAATTGCGCAATTTTAGAGCAGAGTGGGCTGCCAGTCAAGATTGCACAATTTTTGGAGGGAAGGCTAGTTCCCCTCCAAAATTGCACAATTTCTTGAGGGAGATGCTCAACCTACAACTTGAATAAGTTTAAAGAAAAAACCTATGAGGGGGATGCAACAGGCTATCATGCACAGGTTGGAAATCTGCTAGAAAACCACAGAAGCTCAGTACTTGACAGTGCAAGACATGCTGTTGAGGATGGTTGGTAGCAAGGCTCCAAAACAAAGCTAAGGAAAAATTTTGGAGGGTGGTTGTAGCTGCTACAACAGGGCCATGGACTACGCATTCCATGATATCAGACACATTGTTCAAGCTTACTTGGAAAACCTTTCAGCCCATTCCAAGAAGCGAGCCCATCACCTAGTTCATTTCGAGCAATTTTTCTTAGGTGCAGGTTCTATAACATACGTCTGAATCCACACAAATGTGTTTTGTTTTTCGATTCAGGATGCCTACTTGGTTTCATTGTCTCCAAACATGGGATTAGGGTTGATCTCGATAAGGTAAAGTAAATTACTCAATTACCCACGCCACAATCCATTTTACAGCTCTAATGTTTGCAATGGAAAGAAAACTTCTTATCACGATTCATCGTAAACTATGCCAAGATGAATAAATGCTTGATGAACCTACTGAATAAGGGAGTACCATTCTTGTGGGATGATGAAGCCCAATGATCGTTTGATGCCTTGAAAGAGGCACTTATATCTGCCGCACTACTTAGTGCTCCCAACTATTCGTGCAACTTTGTCCTATACCTGGTAGCCTTGCCATCCTCTATTGTAATGGTGTTGGTTCAAACCATGATGATCTTAGTTAGCATGTGATCTATTATCTCTCAAAAGGCATAGTTGGGCCCAAACTCCGATATTCACATGTGGAAAAGTCGTCCTTGGCAGTTGTCTTTGTTGTCAATTGCTTCCAACACTATATACTGTTGCAACAGACTACCATTATTTCTTTGGAGAATCCCATGAGACACATTTTGTCTCATGAATTCATCGGAGGGAAATATTCCAAATGGATAGTTATCCTCCAACAATTTGGTTTAGTTTTCACCACTAATAAGGCGTTAAAATCCTTAGTCTTTGCTGAACTATTGTCGGATCTTCCCATTGTCAATCCAAATGAGATATCCCATGATCCTCTTCTGAATGAATCTATCTATCTGATTGACTTAACTAACCCTTCGTATGGTGACATTATGGTCTACCTCCAAGCACAATGATTTCGCCCTGAACTATCGTCAAGTGATCGTCGTCACATTAGCCACCAAGCTCGACACTATTCAGTGTTGAACGATAATTTATATAGTTGTGGCACTAATATAGTTCTTCAACGTTTCCTCACTCATGAAGAGGTGGAACACATTTTAAACGACTACCATGCTGGGGCATGTGGCGGTCATCATTCTGGCATGGCTACTTCCTAGAAAATTCTACATGCAGGATACTACTAGCCAACCTTGTTTAAATATTGTATCAAGGCAATCTAGTAGTGTCACCCTTATCAAATATTTACAAGGAAATTGCGTGCACCACCGACCACCCTACACCCAGTTATCTCTGTTGGCCCCTTTGCCAAATGGGGCATTGTCTTCATCACATGCAATCCCACTTCTCCTAATGGATACAACTACATTATTGTCCTTGTGGACTACTTTACAAAATGGGCCGAAGCCATCCCACTTTCAGGGCTAGTGGAGAAGTCACAACATTATTCCTATTTAATCAGGTGATCTGTCATTTCAATGTGCCCCACACAATCATTACAGACCATGGTTATCACTTTCAAAATCATATGATCTAACTTAACATCATTGCTTAGTTTTTGGAAGGAACAATCTTCCTCCTACTACCCCAAGGCTAATGGCCAAGTGGAATTCGTTAATGGAATCCTAAAAATCATGATTCGCTGGTTAGTAGGCAACCACAAAACCCACTGGAATCATATGTTATATCCTACATTATGGGCATACAAAACTTCAGTTAAAAGCGCTGCTAGCTTTTTACTATTCCAACTTGCTTGTGGCTTGGAAAAAGTACTACCTATCGAGTGTTAGGTTCCTTCACTGAAACTCGTTGTTGAACTCTTGCTTGACACCACTGTTGAAGACAAGTGCTTACCATATCTCAATCAGCTAGATGAGACTCATCGAGATGCCTCACTGGCCCTCGAATGCCACAAGCGTAGAGTCAAAGCCCAATATGACAAAAACTTCAAGCCTCGTTCTTACGAAGAGGGTGAACTTGTTCTACTCTATGATAGAAAACCCGACCTATTGGGGGCATGAACACTTCAACCATTGTTGATTGGTCCATATGTTGTCACCAAGGCCCTCTTAAAAGGTGCCAATGAACTTTAGGACTGTGAAGGAATCCCGCTTGGAGAGCCCCAAAATGGGCTCTATCTGAAAAAGTATTATGCCTAGTATTGCACTAGGCATGTGATTTATTATTTTATTTATTTATAAGTTTTTCTTCTTTTTGTCGTGACTGGAATTTTTTGGCATTTTTTGAATATTTGTCTCATACATGTCTCTTGTTGTATAGATGTCTTCATCACCCTTACCATACATAGGATACACGGATGGTGCCAGTCATCACACACAACACGTTGCATCAGCTACTTGGTTGATTTACTCAGCTAAGTCGGAACTAATTTGTTTCTGGGGTGTCTTCCTTGGCACTGCCAACAACAATATTGTTGAGTATATGTCTATAATTCCACTTCTCACTGAAGCGTCATCTCGAGACATCTCCAATCTGGTGGTCATGTTAGACTCACAACTAGTTGTTATGCAATTGACAAATCATTATCACATTTGAAATCCAATATTGTTATGTCATTATTTAAGGGTACGAATCTTGGAATGTCAATTTGAGTTTATTGCATATGAACACATTCCTCTAGAATTTAATACACTTGCTGACTCATTAGAAAATTATGTATTAGGTTGGCACCTGTCTCATTTATGACACCTGTTGGCTATACCATGCTACTGCTAAGAGACTACTGCTCATGGAAACTCAGAACAAATCTAGCTAACCTCCTAAAAGGAACTAGAGACTGCTCAGGCACACCCACTGTGTCACTACATATGGGCAGGGATCTCCCTGATGGGAAGAGGAG
The DNA here is from genome assembly GCA_000404065.3 of Pinus taeda. Classification (NCBI taxonomy): domain Eukaryota; kingdom Viridiplantae; phylum Streptophyta; class Pinopsida; order Pinales; family Pinaceae; genus Pinus; species Pinus taeda. Next base: position 47,083 of record APFE031029107.1, read on the forward strand.
GCACACCCATGCTCAGCAGGGAAAATTTTAAGGATGGAAATTTATCTTAAAGTTTAGAAACCTTGGCGAATCCCATTAGTCCATAATATGAAATCTATAAAATGTTTGGAGATATTTTTGTAAAAAATATTCAAATTTATAATATTTTTATATAGTGTATATATAATTTTTTGGCAATTTTTAGGGTAAAATAATTTCATTCTATAAAATTTGGGCGAATCATTTTTACAAAAAAATGGAAATTAGTGATCTGTTTTTTGGAAAAAGTATAGAAAATTAGCCCATGGGCCAATATTAGCCCCTAAAATTTTTCCTGATGCTCAAACCTTCGAGGTTCCTAAGAACCTCATGTAGACTATGTGTATCATCTCCCTCTTCGGTGGCTGCTGCACCCACTCCAACCCCCGATAGCTGCCTCTCCTGCCTTTCTTGGTGAGCCATGCCTGCAGGATGTACTGGTGCCACATCTGTGTCAAGAAAATGCTTCATGTCAGTACTTGTTCATCTATAAAGTCAAAAACATTACATAACATTCAAAAGTTAAAAAATACTTTTTGTACTCTAAAAAACTTCTTACCTTGTCGCCCTCATTGAGTTCCAAGTGGGAGCATCAAGTCTGGATCTCCCATGAAATCCATGCCTTCATAGGCATTGTCATCAGTCATGAGAATCTAGATGCTAAGCCACTCAAAGAAATCATCTTCAAAGAAGTGTCGAATTGGTCCCCCACTAGTCCGAGGAACTAGGGAAGCCAATCACCCTTACTTTAGCTCTTTGGGATCATCCTGATCCAAACTCATCCATGGCCTCATAAAAATTACTATATTAAGAAAGAAGGGCACAATAAGAGTACCATACCCAAAATCCCTTTTTGTATGAGTCTTATAAGCTATCAGTTTTTGCTTTAACTGGTGAAGAACTCCCTCAGACCAGTTGAAAATATGAGGCTACAAACAATCAATATCTAGTAGCAGTTGAACTTTTGTAGCTACATGCAGGCTCTTGGACCCTGCCAAGCATGCGATCATCCAAATAATAACCCTCATAGGCCTAGTCTTGATCCACTCAATGGGAACCCTCTTGCTAACTAAACCATTTCCAGGCCCACAGTGAGTCTGGACCAACTTGAGGGTGGTTCATGGATCTATTCTACCCCTGTTCAAGTTTATTCATGCACCTTTGCACAATAAACTTGGAATAAAGTATATGTCATCTCTTTTGATCACGAGCTCATGATCCTTGATCTGGAACACACCTTGGTGTTCATCCCACCGTTGGATAATCCAGCTGAGAAGTTCTTCCTGATCCTTAATCAGGTCAAGTCTTGCATACTTCATCAAGCCACATCTACAAAAATCAAGTATGCATGCCAGATTATTTAGTGTTTGAATTTCTTCACTATCATGAGCTCTTTGTCTCCAAAGACTCATGATGACAGCTCCAAACCTGCATAAAATAACCAAAAAATCAGTCAAAATGATGGAGAAATCATTAACAAATCATGCATTGGGGTTTTAAGATGCACCCAGGCAACCTAACGTTCCCCCCTAAGGCCCACAGGGCATACTAATGCAACCCTATAGGTTGTGAAGGACGTTTAATGCTCCTTCATCCCTATGAGGTAGTGTTAGGTGCAAAAAATTGTCTAGGGCTTCCCCAAAATCAAAATTTTCACCACAAATGCAGCTGAGAAAGGTAATAGAATGCAAGACAATTGTTATACCATCTACTTGGAACATATGGCACGTCTAATGGTCACCTGGATTGCTCGCAATCGCTCGGGGAAGATCTACTTATTTTTCACTCCAAAACACTCTCATAGAACTCAAATGGTGAAAATGAAGGCTTCCAAACCTTCTTATAGTTACTCTGGAGGTATGACTCTCCTTAGTTAGTCATTGAAATAGAATTTTTTCATTCCTATGTTGTTTATCATATGCCATTTCAATATGCTGTTAAAATTACTTATGCTCTGATGAAGAATTTTTAGTGTTGAATTGCAGAAATGTCCATGTTCGACGCACTATGAGCGCTTTCTTTTATGGGATCTTTTCTCGCTCTTAAAGTGAAAAATCCATGAGTTATCATCATCGGGCTTGTAAAATTCCTATGACGATGGTAACGCTTTCTTTTTTGGGACCGTTTCTCTCTTTTAAATTGAAAAATCCCCAATTTTTCCCTTCTTCAAGCTCGTTAAATCTATGAAGAAGGCATGAGAAGTTCTTTTATCTCTTTTTTCTTGCTCATTAAACTGAAAAATATATATCGATTTTTATTCATTTGAATCGTTAAAATTCGATGAAGATCTATCGATTTTTATTTATTTGACTCGTTAAAATTTGATGAAGATCTATTGAGTTTGTCTTCGCGTGACTCTTTAAAATTTCATGAAGACTATCAAGTTTACTCCATCCCCTCATACTTGTAACATAATGAGGCAAACTTCTATTGAGAATAGGTTTATCACTTTACACAGACTCAATAGAATAACTTATGGAAAAGGAACTATGTCGGGTATATTGTTAAACCTTTGTTGCACCCAATTAACAACTATGATAAAGGGACCCACCTAGAGTTTCTCTTTATGATCCTTTCGGATTCTCTAAATATGAAAATACCACCAAGTTTAACTATCTGGACTCGTTAAATTTAATCAGATGGGGAAAAATTGGACGACACAATTTCTCTATGTTTGTATTTTGAAATATTTTTTAGCAGTAGTCGTTCCCTTGAACATGGCTCTCCCTTAGCAAAACCTCCTTTTTCTCAGCCTCTCAGATGAACCTTACCATCCTATGAGTTTAGCCTATATACTCTGATGTTCCTGCATCCCTATATCCTAACACTCTTTGGTTTTCATGAGTCTAAAGTTGCCTGGTTAAACCTTGGTGTTGTGCCTTCTATTGTTCAAGGGATCCCTTTATCCTCTTATTCCTGTATCAACTGTCACTAATATACTTCCATCACACCCTTTGTTGATTTAATCTATTTCTCAAAATTTATCTTCAAAAACATTCATTCTTGTCCCATTTCATGTCAGTTGATGTAAGACACATTATTTCCTACCTTTTGAAAGGTCTCTTCCTATTGAATTCACCACTCTATCTAGGAAGCAGATCCAGAGACATATCAATGCCTTGGAAGTTACAGACATTAGTGGAAGGTTACCTCGTGTTTTCTAGGGGGTTTCATTATTGGCTCCTGGTCAAATTATTCTACGAGTGTTCGACGACAACATCATTATTCACACTTGCTAGATTGTACTGCGCATCTTGGAGACCATCATCATTATTGATGGCCATCCTCATGTCTATTAACATTGTTCATTCTTGATTGGTAATCAGACGATTTCGCACATTTTTGACCTCAATACCTTTATTCACATGTGTCGAAATATGCTAATGAGATGAAGCGACAATCAAGACCTTGGGTAGAGGCATACATCACTTAGCCTTGTTTCCTCTCCCAAGCTACACATATTGTTTTTTGGAGACACCTTGTCAGGATGATCATATTATGACACAGTTCCATATTTTTCTTATAGGTGGACATGATTGTCATATATCTTTGCTGAGAAATCACTTTAACACAATCATTGAGCATGGGAATGGTGGACTGAAGACATGATTTTAGATTTTAACATATGTGGTTGTACCATGTTTCTCATAGTCCCGAAGCTCCGATCATCTCTCTCTTTTTCCCAAAATGAAAATTCTAAAATATTTTAGTCATCATCTTCATCTCTTATCTCACACTTTAGGGGGCATTTATTATATAGGAAAATGACCTCCTCATCAACTCATAGGAGAAAGATAGTTTGACTGAAATATTGACCAGGTTCACAGTAGTATTTGTTAGGGTAACGCTCCCCAAGAACTAGCAAGAAGAGTTATAACACTTCCCATGCATGAAAAATGGGCATTAGTCCCTAGGGTAACTTTTTTGTGTTGCCTTAGGGGCAGCGTTAGTGAACTTTTCTGAGCTTACAAATGTCAAAGGAGTGGGTTGAATAAATAATATCCCACTTTTTACTCATATGTCAGCCCAAAAAGCAGGAAACATCCATCTTCGACCTATTTGAGTATATTTCTATTTCTAACGGAGTCTAATAGAAGGGAAATATCAATGAATAAAGGAAACATTCTAGCTTTGTCCAAAGGAAACTCATGAGAGAGTTGGCAAGGATTAGCCTCTCATTCTATATATTGGAGGCTTGGGGGTTTGTGAAAGAGGTCTAAAGGTTGAAGGATTGCCAACTTACTATCAAAACTTTGTATGAGACATATTGGCTTACCAAGAGGTTAAGAAGAGAGAGAGAGAGACAAAGGAGCTAGAGGATTAAGGGAAGCTTGATTCACTAGATGGTTGTAATCATCCTTTCTTATTATTAATATAGACCTGCAGTTGTGTTGTCTACTCTATGATGTTTATGTTGTGATTTAGTTACATGATGATGCAATGCCATGGTTTATGAGTAGCTTAGATGCATGTTAGTTAATATACTTATTTATTATTGTTTTAATTATCAAAGTTATATGTTGTAGTATTACTTCTTGTCTTGTCTATATGTAGGTGTTGATCTAGGATCTAGCAAAGAGGTCTTCCGCTCCGCTACATTATGTTCTCCATCAAAACTGCATCAAGGTCTGAGGTAATCTCTTCCTTCATGCTTCGAATATAATTTCATTAATATGGATATGTAAATGTTTCTTTGTGCCAATTGCAGCTAATCTGATCTATCTGCCACAGATCTCGGGAAGATCCTTGAGGATATTCTAACCATAACCACCTGTGCATTAATCCCTATAATGACCCTCTCCTAGACTACATCTCCTGGTCCAGCTTCCAATAGTGGGCATATTTCATTAGGTGGTCAATTTTGTGTTTACATGAATTTAAATTTCTCAAAATCTAAATATTATGTCTCCAATGGCTTCAGAGCTGTCAAAAACCCCCATCTGGGCTCCTTTGACACTTCATTTGGCCTAAAAATGAGAAAGTTATGCTTCTCCCAAGTTTTTTTCAATTTCCACAGCTAACTATCCTACAATTCACCCCATACCTAGCTTGAGAACCCCAAACCTGGAACCGACACACAAATTTGGCCTATAATCATGCCTGATGGTGCATTTTTTGGATGTGTTAAATGCCCAATAACCCCCATTTTTTGAAACTTTTGTTCATATGGGGGCACATGCCCAGTGGCTAGGGCTAATCGCCTACCGTATTTGGTTGGCCCCCAACGAACTGGCCACTGGTCACTTAATGAGCATAAAATTTGGGCCTGAGCACTAAAATTCCCCATGCGTGCCAAGACTTGATGAATGTGGTCACATTGACAGCCCATGTGGCCTAGGGTTGGTCCCTCTTTGTGTGTGTTTAGGGCATGACCCCTCTCCAAAGATTTGCCTACGGTCTTATTGATTGGCCATGTGACTCAGGGATGGGGCTAAGCCCTAGCCCTTGGTCCCGCCTCTTAGTTCTCTTGGGCATGGTGCCTAGGGCTGGGGCTTAGCCCCAACCCAACCCCAAATGAAATTTGTGCTCAAACTCAAAGAGAACATAGGATTCCATATGGTTAAGTCATGGCGTAGTGGTTCATTGGTAATGAGTCTTATCTCTTGGTGGGATGTTTTGTTTTTGACTCTCCCAAAGGCCTATTCACCCATAAACAAATTTTATTATGCCACGAGGAGGCCACATGGCAACTATCCATTGGCCAATGTAGCCTCCAACTATTGAGGCACTAAAATCAAAGTCAACCATGAAAATAATAATAAAAAATTAAAACCAATAAGACAAAACTATTTTTTGACCAATCTGGAGTGGCCAAGTGGCAGCCTGCCATTGGCCCATAAATGTTTAGTTAACCTATCACCTACATTTTTTTACCTGTTTGAGAATTTGATCAGAATGTGATATCAGGAGCATACAATATTGATTTTGAATGATTCAAGTCGCATTGGATTCAGGTCGTTGAGATATATGCTCTGGTATAGGTTTTTATCTCTATCACACAATTTGAATTTTGAGCGCTAAACTAATACCTAATCACTCCTCTCAAGTGGAAGGTTTTGTACCTAAAAGAAACTACTTTGAGTTAACAAATAGATGAGGTTATAGTTCCCTCACCCTTCCAATCTCAATCCATTTGGCTTTTCCTAGTTTTGTACCTTTGAAGCCCATATGAAGGTGCTTCCCATTCCTTCTTCCTGAATTTCGTGTTTCTTTATCAAGGACATGATCTTGCTGCAATTCTTAAAGATGTTTCGAAGAGAAAAATTATGTTAAAGAAATCTGAACATTCTCTCCTATATCTTCAATCAAAGGAGGCTTACCCATTTTCAAGTTCTTTTCAGCTTCAAATTTTTCTTTTCTGATGCAAAGATTTACTTCATTTCCAACCTAAAATTTGTGGTCAACATGAAATTTATCATATCTAGACTTGTTTTTGGCTTGACTCTTCACCAAATGTGATTGCCATTGCCATGAATTATCTTTCCTGAAAGCCAAAACACTAGGATACCCAGAAGAATATGTATTAGAACTAATGTTCCCTTTGTCAAGTAGAGCTTACATTTACTTCTTGATTCTTGCTTTCTCTAACATTGGCCTCTTGTTCAAACCAATGTTCAAAAGTGAATCATCTTGCTGCAAATTAACTTCATGTTGTTTTCCTCTTTTAAGAGGCAACACATTAGACTCATGAAACATCTTATCACATGTATTCGAAACTTCAACTAAATCTGATTTTAATGTTGCATCACATTCTTGTAAGGCTTTAGATTCATCAACATCTTTATGGTTAATCATCAACAATGTAAATTCTAACTAGCATTTACAAACCTATTCATTTATCCAACATTCACAAGAGATAAATTCAACATATTTATATGTTCTCTAACAATGTACTCAATCTCATGTTTAAACAAGTGATAATTGTTCTCATGGAGATAATAGATATATTTCATGTCATATAAGTATGGGATTCCCTATAGAAATTTTGTGATAGGTTAACCTGATAATGCAATATAAATCAAAGCAAAATACTATAACCTACTTCTAATATCAATTTACGGAAGCTTAAAGATCGAGCTGAACAATATAACTAGAAGAAGAAGAATCAATGGCAAAATACACATGAAAATACTTTGGGGAAAGTCTAAGATAAAAAACCCACACTATTGTATTATCATACATGGTGGAAATACGTAGGAACTATACAAAGCCTTAACTCTCATAGCTAGCCAGCTCTTAGTACAATCCTCATAGATGCTCACAGGAAATCTTGGCTTCTCTCCAGCCTTCCTCTCTGCCCTCCAAGATCTTATTTCCTTGCGCTGTTCCTTGTGGATGATTAGCGTATTGCCAAGTGGAAAACCAAGCCTTCAAAATTGCGCAATCCTCAAGGATGAATCATTGACTGCATGCATGAGTTTTTTCCATGAGAAAACACATGCAATTGATTGTACACTGTCCTTGAACATTAATCTCAACTGGGTCTTTCTCAAAAAAGACATGCATGAGTTCTAATAAGGGAATCCTCTGTTAACTGGAATAGCACTAGTTGAGTTCATTAATGCATCAACTCACTATTAACTCACTATTAGTTCCTCAAACAATTTGGAACTAATTTAACTGGACTTAACTCAGGAAACTGAGTTAACTAATTACAACTCACATATAACTCAATCTTATCTCCTTAATTTAAGGCATAACTCTTGCATGACTTCATAAAGACTTCTAAGTTGAATTTCTCCAACTAATTAATTTAAAAATAAGTTAATTAGTTATTTCCAAGTAGCTATTAAGACTAAATTCGATTTTAGTTCACAATTTAATTCAAGGGAAAATTAAATTGGAATATTCTTGTTGCCATATTTCAACACTCCCTCTCAACTAGAAAGGGATTATCTGCCACCCCGATCCTATCTCTATTGAACTCGAATTTACACTTTGACAATGCCTTTGTCAAAATGTCAGCATCTTGCTCCTTTGTCGAAATATACTGCAGCAACATGATCCTCTCGACCCAAAAAGCCACGAATCTTGCCTTATGCATCTCCACACTACCATCAACAACTTGCTTTACCTTGTAAAGTCAATGGGAACTCACAACTGACTTGTTCTCCGGTCTTGGAACCATGTCCCAAACATTGTTACAAACTATGGAGTCATACTCCTCCACCATTGAATCAACCCAAATCAACTGCTACACTGCTTCCTCAAAGGAAGATGGCTCGGTCTCAACACATTCCCTAGCAAGGGCCATGTATCAAGTGTACCTCTCAGGTGACCTCCTCTATCTGCGCTGAGAAAATGGTGCTCCCACATTCTCTATCACATCCTCCAACAATCTATCAACTTCTCTTGTGTGCTTTTGTCCATCTCTGGAAGACTCTGATTGAGTGGATGTCTCCACTTCTAGAACCTTTGCATGTGGATGCTCTGCATTAGTTTGAGGCTCCTCCTCCTTAGGAACCAATAGTTCCTCCACAGCCTGTAGTTGGAGCTCCCTCTCAAGGGAAATTCGCATGGTCTTCTGCTCATCAAACTTGAGATCTCTGTGAACCATTGTCCTCCAACTGGTAGGCGAGTACACCCGATAGTTGTGAGGTGCATCAATGTACCCCATAAATATCCACAACTCTACTGTTAGCTCAAGCTTCTTCCATGCATCCTTTGTCACATGGCAATATACCAATGAGCCAAAGATCCTGAAGTGACCCACATCTAGTCTCTTACCGGAGAAAGCTTCCTCTGGTGTCTTCATCCCAAGTATGCGATGCAGGCTTCTATTCTACAAATAGACTACTATGTTGCATGCCTCAGCCCACTAGTGAAGTGGTAGGCCTTGGTCATGTAGCATTGCCCGTGCTGCCCCTACAATAGTTCTATTCTTCCTCTCGGCCACCCGATTCTGCTGTGGGTTATGAGGTGCCGTCAACTCTCGTTTAATTCCTTCCGCTACACACAAGTCCTTAAACTCTTGAGAGACATATTCTCCATTGTTCTCTCTTCTCAAGGCCTTGATCTTCTTCCCTAACTCTTTCTCAACCAAATCTTTGAACTCACAAGACTTTGTGAAAGTTTGGTCCTTCTTCTGCATGAAAGAAATCCAACATTTACGAGAATAGTCATCAATGAAAATCACATAATACCTTTTCTTTGTTGTGGATGCTGTCGAGAATGGTCCACACAAATTAGTATGAACTCGCTCTAAGATAACCTCTGCTCGACTGTCTCGATCATGAAAGGAAGACTTGGTGTACTTTCCCAAGGTATAACCTTTGCATGTGTCAACTTGCTCAAGTTTACCTTTGGGAAGTCCTATAGATATCTACTGCATTATCTTCAAAGCCCCATGATGAAAATGGCCCAATCACCTGTACCACAACTCACCAATGTCTTGGCTTTGCACCAATTATGATTTCATACTCAATGTTGCATAATCATCTACCTCTAGTTTATAGAGATTCTTCACCCGAATCCCTATCCTCTTCATCTGACCCATGGATATGCGTCTTAGGAATGCCTTTCCTTTACTGAAGATAACATCATAGCCTTTGTCCTCCAACATCACGACCAATACGAAGTTCTTCTTCAGTCCAGACACATACATCACATCTATCAAGGTGATAGGAGCTCCATGCTCCCTTTGAAAAGAAACCGTGCCCACTCCTGAAACACTATACCTTCCATTGTCACCCATCTCTATGCACATCTTGAGGTCTTTCTCCTCCAAGGCACTTAATAAAATTTTATCACCGCTCATGTGGAATGAGGCTCCACTATCAAGATACCAGACACAACCCATCATCGATGACACCATGCACGCAATGAGGGTAAAGTCCATTTCGAGTTGAGAGGCTAATGCCTCACCTTCTGATCCTTCCAAGGATCCCTTATTCAACTTCTTCGATGGGAAATTAGTCACATAATGTCCCATCTTGTGACAATTAAAGCATCTTACTTTAGACATGTCACCCTTCTTCCCTCCATGAGAAGAATTCGATTTGAAATGGGAAGCCTTCTGCTTCCCTTTCCTTGCCTTACTTGCTAAGGCCAGATTTTCTTCATCATCATTCTTGGATGAAGAACTATCTTGTGTGCTCCTCCTGATCTCCTCTTGCATAAGATCCGACCACAGTTCTTCCCAATATGGCAGTTTCTCCCTTCCATTCACAGAGTCGTGTTAGTTATTCCAACTCTTTGGAAGGCCAAGGAGAGTGTGGCTCACCATATCATCATCGACAGTAGTTATTCCCACACTGCCAAGCTCACCTCTGCAGGTGGTGAGCTTGTTCAAATATGTGGAAATAGTATCTCCCTTCTCCATCTTGATTCTTTGAAGCTTATCCTGGACCGCCAATTCCCTCTAGTTGCTACTGTTCTGGCAGAGGTCCTTCAATGTCTTCCACATTGAAAATGGAGTATCCTTCCCATGGAGACTCAAGACAATATGGTCTTGAACTCCCTCAAGGATGATCCATCTCGCCTTCGCCACACACTTCTTCCACTCAGCCAACTCTTGTGCATTAGTTGAAGTTGGCTTTGGGATTTCTTAATCAATGAATTCCTTCAAGCCATTGTCTTCTAATACAACCTCCATTCTATCTTTCCATGCTATGTAATTCAAGCTATCTTCCAAGGCATACTCGAGTCTCAAGCCATAGAACACCATTAGCCAACCTTAAAGTATGATATGAATTCGATTTTCACTTGCAACCTCGAACTTCAAACTTTGGATTCTCTTCTCAGTATACTATTCACAGCTCTGATACCATGTAGAAAATCTATGATAGGTTAACCCGATAATGCAATATAAATCAAAGAAGAATATTATAACCTACTTCTACTATCAATTTGTGGAAGCTTAAAGATTGAGCTGAACAATATAATGAGAAGAAAAAGAATCAATGGCACAATACACATGAAAATACATTGGGGAAAGTCTTATATAAAAACCCCACACTATTGTATTATCATACATGGTGGAAATACATAGGAACTATACAAAGCCTTAGCTCTCACATCTAGCTAACTCTCAGTACAATCCTCATAGATGCTCACAGGAAATCTTGTCTTCTCTCCAGCCTTCCTCGCTGCCCTCCAAGCTCCTGTTTCCTTGTGTTGTTCCTTGTGGATGATTAGCCTATTACCAAGTGGAAAAACAAGCCTTCAAAACTACGAAATCCTCAAGGATGAACCCTTGACTGCATGCATGAGTTTTCTCCATGATAAAACACATGCAACTAATAGTACACTATCCTTGAACATTAATCTCAACTAGGTCTTTCTCAGAATAGACATGCATGAGTTTCTGATGAGGGAATCTTTAGTTAACTGGAGTAGTACTAGTTGAGTGCATTAATGCATCAACTCACTGTTAACTCACTATTAGTTCCTTAAATAGTTTGGAACTAATTTAACTGGACTTAACTCAGTAAACTGAGTTAAATAATTACAACTCAAATATAACTCAATCTTATCTCCTTAATTTAAGGGATAACTCTTGCATGGCATCAGAAAGACTTCTAACTTGAATTTCTCCAACTAATTAACTTAAAATAAATTAATTAATTATTTCCAAGTAGCTGTGAAGACTAAAATCGATTTTAATTCACAATTTAATTCAAGGACAAATTAAATTGGAATATTCTTGTTGCCATATTTCAACATTCCCAAAATAATCCCACAAATGTCAAGTGGTACCACATCAAGTTATACATTATAAATAAAATTTCCAGTGATGGAAAATCTATGTATGCATTTTATTGTCACATACAAATTGGCATTGCCACATACCCAACTCAAAGGATAAGGTTTAGAATGAGGAATGGTTTCCAAATTTAGTTTCTTGACAATGTCTTCTGAAATGAGGTTTGCTTGTGAACCACTATCAAACAAAGTATCTACCTTGTTATGTTTTGTGATGACTCTAATATGGAACAAATCTATTCTTTCTCTTTCATTTTGAGTTCAATGGTTTTGCTAGAAGAACTAGTACTTGCAATTGAATATTTACCTTCCAATCCCATGGCTATGATTTTTGTTTCATATTTGGAATCAGATCCTAAATATTGTTGTGTAGTTGCAACAATATTTTCTTTCTCCTTGTTATTGAAATTTTTGGGTCTCATCTTAGGATGAAGTTTCCAACATTGGTCTTCATGATGGCCTTTTTTAGAACATTGTTTACATGTGGGTTTTTCGCTCTCTTTCTTGACTTAAGCATTATTTTTATCCTTTCCTTTGAACTTCCCTTTTCCTTTTTCTCTAGACTTGAATGACTTCTCACTAGTTTCTTTAGAAACTTTTTTCCCTCTTGCTTCTAAATGAGTTTCCTATACACAAACTTCATCTAGTTTTGTAGGGTTAAACATGAGAATTGTGTGTCTTAAATAACTATGTAATCCTCTAATGTATTTGAGTAGAGTATCTTGGGAGGACAAATCTATACACAAAATCAAATACCTTTTCCTAAATTCTTGGGTATAGCTTTGCACATTTTGACCCTTAGCTTGCCTAAAGTTTTGCCAATCCATACAAACTTTTTGCATGTATGTTAATGGATAAAAATTCCTTCTTATTGCAATGAAAAATGATTCCAAGATGATGAAACCTTACCATGTTTCTTCATGTCCTCTTGAGTTTTGGCCTCCAACCAAATAAGTGCTGCACCTTACAACTTAAGAGAAGCAAGCTGAATTTTGGTCTCATCATCCTTGATTCTTTTTATCCTGCAATACAGTTCAATCTGATGAATCCAATTGTCTAATTTCTCATCATTTACCTCTCCATCATACATAGGCAATTAAAACTTAATGTAAAGTTAAAAAAATGAGTTTTACCATGTTCTTTTGGAGAATTTGGAGGTGTTTGTGAAAGGGTTGAAGAAGTAGAAGAATACGAGGATGAGGATCGCGGTGAAGGTTGTGGTTTGTCACCATTACTTCCATTCCCTTTTGGAGGATTTCCTTCCTTTCCTCCATATCCTTTTGGAGGTTTTGATATCTCTCCATACAACCTTGAATTCCTCTCTTCATAAAGATACCTTACCATTTTAGACATCTCAAAGAAATATTTTCTAAAATTTCTTTCATCTTCAGATATCCCTTTAGGACCTTCTTCATGTGCCATGACTATTGAAGCTTGAGGTGTGTTTGTTATCCTTGAAACAATTTGAGATATTGGCTCCACAAGTTATCCTTATCCTCTTTTAAGCTTCAACCTTGTAAGCATTAGAAAAATACTTGCAAACAAAATCAAACCTTTACAATAACCTTGAGCTCTGATGCCAAAATGATATGTAATGCAAACTTGAAGGTGATGGTAAAATTGCAAGTAAATTTTTTTATGTATTGTAGACACTGGATCACTTTTCAAAACACATAAAATTATGGTTTTTAAACACAGTTAACAACATAAAATAGAGACAATAGACCATATCATAAACACATAACATAAAAGATGATAAAGGAGTTCACCCATTTCTTGGGGTACATCTCCTAGTCCAACTTTCAATAGTGGGCCTCTTTCATTAAGTTATCAAATTTGTGTTCACATTGATTTACAATGCTTAGAATATAAATATTATGTCTCCAATGGTTTTATAACTATAAAAACCCCTCATCTGGGTTCTTTCTACACCTCATTTAGCGAAAAACTGAGAAATTTATGCTTCTCCCAAGTTTATTTTCAATTTCTATAGCTAACTCATCCTACAATTCACCCCAAACATAGAACCAACATAGAAATTTGGCCTACAATCACACCGGACAATACATTTTTTTGGAAGTGTTAAATGCCCAACAACCCCCATTTTTCAAAAATTTCAGTTGTATGAGGGCAAATGCCTAGGGGCTGGGGCAAACCTTCCACCCTTGTCAACCAACCCCCAATGAATTGGCCACTAGTCACATAATGCGCATAAAACCCAGCCTTGAGCACTAAAATCCCATGCTCGCACCAAGACTTGAGGATTGTGGTCACATTGACGACTAATGCGGCCTGGGGTTGGCCCCCTTTGCATGCGCTTAAGGGCAGACCCTTCTCCAAAGATCTATTAATGGTCTTGTCGATCGACCATGTGACTCGAGGCTAGGGCTAAGCCCTAGCCCTTGATCCTGCCCCTTGTTTCTTATGGGTGTGGTGCCCAAGGCTGGGGCTTAGCCCCAACCCAACACCAAACAAAATTTGCGCTCAAACTTAAATAGAATATGGGCTACCATAGATCAAGTCATAGCGCCGTGGTGTCATTGTAATGAGTCTTTTTGCTTGGTGGGAGGTCTGGCATTTTGATGAGCCTCAATATTGCAACAAGAATGTTGCAACTCCGAAGGCTACTGACTTTACTTATCAACCTGAGATTCGAACAAACTTAAGAGGTATGGACACTATATGTGCACGATACAATGTGTCCTTCCTTTGCTATCATGATGTAATGGAGTGCATATACTGAAATCAAATCCTAAACTAATTGCAAAAAATGAAATGTTCGAAATGAAACCTTAACCTATTGTAAGAAAGAAAGTACAAGGAAAGAGACAGAAATCAATGATAAAACACACCATTTTCTAACTAACTGCTAAGAGGCTTTGCTTGGAAAGAATGTTAAGTTAACATGTATGCAATCCTATTGTCCTAAGCATGAAGATTCAAAGCATCAAACCTTCTACTATTGTGCATGTAAATGAATAAAATAAATTAGTTTTTCCTTTTGTTTTTATTTTTTTTATGGAAAATTGTGAAAACTAATCTCTTTTGGTGATGTGGTAGGTGGCTTAGGAATGATGGTGGATGGTTGGAAGTTTTGGGAGACCCTTAGGTGACTTTGTCTAGCTTTCTAGAGGATTTTCCCTCAATTCGGCCTCAAAACAGGCCACTACAAGAACACCTACAAGATGTCCTAAAAATCTACAAGATCCCCTTAAACCTACAGGATACAGCCAAGAGCAAAACGATGGGTGCTGAAGGTGATGGAAGGCTTAGGGAAGGTGGTTGGTGGGTGGAATGGAGTGAGAAAAATGCCTAGGATCACTCAGAACTCAAAACCAAGGTTGGGAGATGGTTGGATTTTCTCAACATGCTTGGAGAAGTTTCCTTGAAAAATGATGAAATTGTTGAGGGTCTTAGTGAAAACATGGAACGATCATGGAAGGATGAAGTTGGGAAGAGGTTGCTTACTATGAGGTTTCTCTTTTCTTTTGAAACACCTGCATTGCATCAAACACTAATATTTTCCCAAAATCATGTAAACAAGAAGAATTTCAATAAGCTAGAAAAACAGAGTTTTAATGAGCTAGCTGTCAATTTCATGCATGAGGAAAATTTGCAAAATAAAATGAAATAATTAATGAGATCTACTATAAGGCTAAAGAAGGAAGAAATGGAAATCAAATCCTACTCTTGAAAACTAGCAAAATGCTGACCTAAGTGTGGAGCAAGAGGGTAAATTTGGTCTTGATTGCATCGAGGTCAAGCAGAGGCTTAATCACATCTTCAATGGTGATTTTTCTCAATTCGGGCTCAAAACAGGCTTTCCTACACGATGCTACAGTGATTTACTACAGGATATACAAATTTATTGTAATTCTTTGAATGACCGAGAAAATCAAATCCAAATTGGATGGGACAATTTTTTTATTAACTAGGATGTCTTATGTCCCCATTCCAAGTGGAATCGCTAAAAAATACCTCTATTAACCCCTGCAAAAAAAATAGAAAAACATTACTAATCGAAAATCTAGAAATTCGAGAACTAGTGAGCTAGTAAATCTAAAAAATGCCTAACCTAATCAAGTGAAAATGAAGTGGGGTAATTTTTTTTATGAATTAGAATGTTTTGTCATCTAATTCAAGTGGAACCAACTTGATTGAATCTTTTTAGCATGCTCTAAAAAATAGCATAAATTTATTGTTCTTTGCTAAAAAGGAGGTCTAACAATCTAGATTTGGGAATAAGAAGGCTAATCCAAGAAGCTCAATGATTACTATGAATCTCCAAATATTTTCTGAGGATGAAATAATTCTTGTGATCCTGCAAAAGAACTTACATCAACCATTAACTCAATCCTACAACAAGAAATCATTAATACTAAAGGCAGAAATAGAAAGAAATAAAAACAAGAGATGCATGTGAATAAGCAGTGGAAAGAAGGAAAGAAAATGATACGAAAGGGATCTGAGGCTCATGGGATGGCCAAGCCCAAGGAAACTCAGAGACCTATGGAAGAGAACAATATTTAGAAGCTGAATATGACACCAATCTTCATTATTTTCGTCAACACAATTACATCTATGTAAGAAAATATAATCGAGCTGCAAAAATACAAGTTCTCTCCACAATAACACTAATGAAAATCTATCCCTAGAGGAAAATTCAACTTGGTACTTATACAAAATGATTAGGAATCATTCCCCATGAATGGAGTAAGCTTTCCCCACCAAAATCCCTTAATTAGTGGATCTGGTCCCAATACTAGGAATCTGCATTAAATGGTAGGGAACACATTCCTAGATTTTCTCAATCATTCCCTAGAGGAAAATTCGGCTTGGTGCTTATAAAAAATAATTAGGAATCATTCCCCATGAATGTAGGAAGATTTCACCACCAAAATACTTTGATTAGTGGAACACATTCCTAGATTTTCTCAATCATTGGAGTTCCACAATCTCTGCCATAATTCCATAATATCGTGGTGATTTATTATTTATTATTGATCATCATGCAGTAGGGAACAAGTCCCTAAATTATCTCCTCCTCCAAATCTTCATAATCTACCCAATATTCTCATAGTATTCCAAAAAAATAAACAAAATTAGGCCCAAATATCCAATTATTCATAAACCTTTCTAATGAATATATTAAAGTTAAAAATAAACTATTTATTGCAAGAAGAGAGGTCTAATATGCTGGAGGATGGTTATATGGACCTTAATTTATGTTTAATTTATAGGCATGAGCCTTAATTTATGTCTAATTTAGAGGCCCATCATGTTCGACTCTCCCAGAGGCCTATTTGCCCTTAAATAAATTTTATTATGCCACGAGGAGGCCATGTGGGGGCCATCCATTGGGCCACATGGCCTCCAACCATTGGAGCACTAAAATTACAGTCAACCTCCAAAATAATAATAAAAATTTCAAGCCAATAAGATTCAAATATTTTTTGACCAATCTGGACTGGCCAAGTGGCAGCATGCCATTGGCCCATAAATGCACAGTCATCCTATCACCTGCAATTTTTTTTACCTATTTGGGAATTCGATTATAAGGTGATTTCGGGACCATACGATATCGATTTTGAACGATTCAAGTTGCCTTGGATTTAGGTCGCCGATATCTATGCTCTAGTACAAATTTCGATATCTATCACACACTTTGAATTTTGAGCACTAAACTGATCCCTTGGATCAGGTGGTAATTCATTTAAAACCTAAATATTTAGCAAAAAAATTATTAAACATAAATTTTCTTTTTTCTCATGTTTCTTTTCAAAATTATACAACCAACAAGACAATGATGAAAAACCTGCAAAATATTTATTTTGATCTAGTTCTCCACATAAATCTCACTTTTCCATGCTACATAAGCTAAAGATTGTTGTGGAGGATTGTGTGAAAATTATAAAATGCTTTCATAAATATACTAGCATTGTAGAAACTTCTTTACTTCAATAGAGGTTGTTATCGAGCATTATAGGTTGTTGTGAAAGGCTACAACATTTATGCAGAACCTTCGAATTTGTCTTTAAACATTATAAAATGCTACAAAATCTTCTAATTTGTTGTAGAATGTTATAGTCTTGTTACAAACCTTCTATTTTTTACCATAAAATGACACTATCTTGCTAAAAAACCTTTTAGGATGTTACAAACTATACAAAACCACAATAGAACCATGAATATGCATGAAGCACCATTTTTTCTTACATTATTCTAACTGTTTTCTTTTCTTAAAACTAGATGAATAAAAAATGGAATGAAAAATTAAAAAAAAATGTAGTCTTGTTACATGTTTAGAAAAAAAAGCAAATAAACAAAATAGGAAAACAAAGATTTTCATATTCCATTATTTTCTTTATTATGTTATTAGAGGGCTCATAATGACTTGGTTGGGGGAGTACACTTTTGTATTATCATTTTTTACATATCTTTTGACATTGCCTATTATAAACAAGAAAATTGTTGAAAACTTCAAATATAGATTCAAGGTTAATTTTTGGAAAACTTTTTTTTTTTTGGTTTTCCCCTCAAAGTAGGAAGTTTTTCCATTATTCAAAGCTCCAATCTTAAGGTATATTATATATTGCTGATGGAAACATTTTTTAGCTATAGTTTTGGTAAATTTCAACACTTATAAATGATGTGTGTGCGCGTTGACAACATTTTTTATGCTTTTCAAAAAACAAAAACAACAACATTAAATTGAAAACAAAAAACAAAAAATTTAACAAACAACTAAGTTAAAAACCTATAAACGATCGAGACATTTACAACTTAATAACCAAAGCATTAACTTCTAGCAATAAATAAATTAGGAGTATTGCAAAAAGTGAGCAAGACATTTTTTTTCTATGAGACTAACATCATGTTTGTTTTGGTGGCGATGATGAGTCCAAAATAAAATACACTTTGGCAATACTCTGTTAAAATATGTTTTTTTTCCTACACAAAATTATATGATAATTATTATCTTAAATTTGAAAACTTAATAAATAAATAAATAAATATATATATATATTAAATAAATAAACCATAAGGCACAATAGTAGAACATTTTTTCAATAAAGAAGATAAATTTTTCCATTATAAAAAATAAATAACAAACAAATTATAGAATTTACCAACTATTTGGTTTAGTAATGTAGGTCATTTTTAAGGTTATTTTTATAGTCCAATTTAGTTGAGCTATTTTTTCAATTAATATGATTACATATATTGTTACTTTATATGTGATATTGTGGTTAATTATTTATATTTTAGTTGAATATTTTAAAATAATATATTTAAATTTTATTAGAGGTTATGAAGTTTGTTATATAATATCCTTTTGAACAATGAAAACTTATTGTATTAAAAAGAAATTGGAAAAAGAACAAATCAAATCAGAGATTGAATATCATATAGAAATATATTGTATTGAGACATTCTCGATGGTAATAATTTATCCATATCTTAAGTATTCTTTGTTTTTAGCTTAATGAGCTTTTATAAGGTTTAGTTTAATGTATTTTGTTTCAATTACTTTTTCTTTTATTTTAATTTAATTTATGAGTTAAAGAGGTCATGTAGGTCTTTTTCATATGAAACATGACAGTGCCCACTTACCTTATATAAAGGGACAAATCTATTACCCACTTAAGTAGGAGTAGAATAGATGCATTTTAATTTATTTCATTTTAATTGTATAAATTGTTTTAATTTTAATAGTTTAAATTGAACATTTCGATTTCAGCTTTTGAATTTTAAAAATTGATTTTCAATGTTGTTATATGTGATCTAGTTGCTATTGGATAGTTAAAATCTTATTAGATATTTTGTATATAAGACTTATTCCCTACATAATGTATGATAACTCATAAGCTCACTAAATCTAAAATAAACAAAGTTCATTTCTCAAAGAATATTCAACATAAGAAGGACAAACAAATGGCATTCATATAGGACAAAAAAAATGTAAAATAATGAGTGCATATGAGGTAAATGATACTTAATACATTGTCATGACAATGTACTTATATGCCTTGAGTAGTCATGATGTTTGAAGGGTCATATCTTTTGTTAGGTCATTTTCCTTCGTCATGATGTGTTACTTTATTTAATATTATTGTTATACTTTATTATATTGTTGTTGGTGTCGTTGATTATTCAATGTATTTACATTTATTAGATTATTTATATCTTTAAAGATTTTTTTAGCAAAGTATTAAAAAAAACTATGTTTTAAATTGTAGTGTCTCTTGTGATTCTTTGTTCTAAAAACAAGATTCTTTGTTCTAAAAAAATATGATGGTTGACAACAGAATATGATATGATGAGTTACTAGAGTCAAACCACCCTAATTTAATTTTTAGAAAAACTATGTAGCAACAACTTTATGTTCTAAAAAATATAAAATTTCACACTAGGGATATGATAACTTTTATGATGACGATAAGGCATGTTTGCATCTTGTGTCTTGTTTTTGGAATATTTGTCTATTAATACTTCTAATGATTGGTTTGATACAATTTTAATATAAGCTTAATGTTTTTATTTTTGATATTAGTTGTATCTATATTGGTTCCTTTCACCAATTTCTATACTTTATATTTGATGACTTCTATATTCCAATGAGAGTGGTCATTGCATCATTATCTATCAATAGTTTCCTTGCTAGTAAGTTGTTTTAGTATTTCTTGTTGTGTTTTTTAACTTATTAAATTGTTCAATCAAGATTTGACTATTATTTTAAGTCAAATATTTTTCTACGGTGACAAATATGTTAAATTTGTTTTTCATTTTCTAGATTGACTTTCTTTTTTTCCCTTATAGTGGAAACTTTGTCAATTTATTTTTACATCTTTTATATTGACTAAGTTTTCCTGTTACAATGAAATTTTGTCAAGTTCTTTTTGCATATTCTATATTGACTTTTACTTGTTAATTTAATGTTAAATGATCATCTTAAAAACATATTCAAAATCTTTAATGAAAATACTATTGAATCTCATTTCAATATAACAGCTTATAATATCATAATTTTTTTATAAGATTTGATTAAAAACTTATTCTTCTTAAACTCTCAATATTTATCTCAAAAGGTTTATTATATGACTAACGATCATTTATGATATTAATAATATACCATTAAATTTATTAACTTCTTTTGTTTTATATTATTTACTTTCTCAAAAATTTTGGACAATTAGCAAATATAGCATTAAGTAGGTTTTGAAAAAATCTCCTCTTTCCGTTATCTCTTTAGTTTAAATAACATTAAATAATATTTCTTTAATACTATTTTTAATTTAGTTTTTCTACAATATAAAAACATGTTCATAGGGGAAAACCAAATATATTGTATAAAAGTGAAATTAACTTTCTTATGAATCATTGGCACGTTACAATAGTAATAAATCATTTGAATAACAAGAAGTTTTATTGTTTTTTTTGGTTAATTTGTTCAATAAAAAAATTGAATTTTTAATCTCATAATTTGCATAATACTGTATAACAAGGTGATTACCAATCAAAATCTCCCATTTTTGATCAACTACATTATTATAATAAATTTTAATGAATACTTCTCATATATTTCCATATTTTCTTATACTTTGATTTTAGATTGGATGGTTTACGTGATATTTTTTGGTGCTCATGATTTAGTTATCCACCCACATATGGATATACATACTTATTTTCACTGTAGAATGATATATTTTGACAATTGTAGTGATATAAGCAATGATGATTCTTTCAATTGTCAACCATTAAACACCATACGACTCGTAAACCTCTTTACATTGTGAATATAAACGCCACTAACATTTCTCCTCTCTCAATTTTTGTGAACCATGATATACCCCTAATTTTAGAGGAGGAACCTACTACTCCTTTTTTTCCTTTTCCTCCTCCTTTTTTAATTCTAACATGGGTGCCTCCTTGTGATGGAATTGAAGTTGGGAAATTGGCAAATCAAATGGTTGGTCTATCTTTTGACCTTTCATCCACTTCCCATGATCCAGATCCCATGGAGGAAACCTTGGGATGGTTCATGGAGCTTAGGGTGAAGACTAATCCTTCCATTCCTCAAGATGATATTAAAACTCATAATTTCACTCTTGAATATGATTTGGATGTTTTTCCTCCTCTATCATATCATCCTCATAACCTCTTGCCCCTTAATTTGCTTGATCGATCTCTTCTGAACTCTTTTGATTCTTAGTTTGTTAATATAAACAATGATCAAGTGCATCGTAGTCACGTTTCATAGATAGAGGAGTAAAAAGGTGAAGATTATTTCGATATTTCTACTCTTTTTCAAAATCCTCTATGTCAAGATAATGTTCCTTCATTCTTGGTTGATTTAGAATCTACTAACATCGATAGTAAATTAAATGAAGTTAATTTTCCTAATTAATCTAAAGGCTTGGGCAACCATCATACTAATGATGATGACTCTATTAAAGTGTATGATGATGAATGCTCAAGTGTACCAATTGTTATTTCAGTTTCTCAAGAGGATTTTAATTTCAAAGACCTCGATCTAGAATATGATTTGGTCAAAGAAGATTTTTTTTATTCCTCTTCACCTCACTATCATGTCTGCTCTACTATTTGTAATGTAATAACTTATGAAGAAGATACTCCATGCTCTTCAAGTTTATCATCTAATCAGTTGAACTTTGAATTGACCCAAGGTAGTGAGGTTATCCATGAAAAAGAAGGAAAAATTAAAATCGTCAAGTATCTATTCCATTCCTTATCATTTCAAGACTTGCATAAGCATAACCCTTCAAATCAGGTTGCTCATGCAATTTCTCCAATTTATACATCAAAATATTTGCAGTTAAAATAATCTTATGACTTGAGTAATCATTCTCAGGTTGAAGTTGAAAAAATTGATCAAACTAGTGATATAGATGGTTGTAATCTAGACAATAATGATTTGGTTAACTTAACTAATAGTAGTTGTCCATATGCAATTTTTGGTGTGGATTGATCCTTAAAATGTAGTTATCCAACTTTTGAAAGTTTTGGAACTTGTTAGGAAGTCAAGGCACTTCAACTTTTGTTGATGGTTATGTCAAGTTCTCACAATCTCGATGATATCCTCAAACCATGTCAGATCTGAATTTCCTTGCAAAATTATTTCCTTTGTGTTGTTTCACTAGATGTAAACTCTTTCTTGAAATATTTCAGTATTTCAGATATAATTTTTCTAACTTTCAATATGTGGTTTTTGATCAAATAGAAGATTCTGCTTTACTTGATTCATGTCCATGCAAATGTATTATATCGAATTTAGGTTTGGAATGTATATATTTTATGGATGCATAGATCTATGCCAAGCCTATCATTTTGATTGTCAAAATAAATATCAACATTGGAAAAGAATTCATAGTTGTTAAGTGCTTCTGTGAACAATCAAATCCTAATCCTCATTGTGAACCTTATTAAACTAATCATTTGTTTTCTGGATCAACCAATCCTTTTGAGAAACATTTAATTCCTCAATCATTTAGTTGAGAAAAACCCTCATGTTGATATTGATTCTAGACTTGATGTGACATACCCTTCTAAGATTTTGTTAGCATGTTGTTTAAATTAGTTTCCTAGATTTATGATGCAAACAATTGCTTCTAATTTCACAATCTTTCATATTACTAGTCTGGTTTATAATCAAATACAAAGGAAACCAATGGAGAATCAAGAGAACTATATGCTAATTCATCAACTTGGTATTAAAACTGGTCCTAACAACTCAACAAATTCAAATTTTCCCATTAGCACATTCAATGATAATTTTACTGCATCGGTTGATCTTGTCGATTCTCATTATAATTCCAGTACACTAATTGAAAGTTCATATTTCCTAGAATTTCAGGGTTTTCAAAAGGATTGTTTTGGATTTCAGGACTGAATCTATGATTGGTTGGAAGAATCGTACTTAGTAAGTCCCTTTTCTAATAATAAGCTTCAACCTTTCTTGATACTCGCTAAGAAGGACAATACATATGAAGGTACATTCACAGGAATCCTTCAACATTTGTATGGCTATTGTTCTCATCAAAATGATAAGGTTGTCGGTTGGTTAAGGATAGTTTTTAGGACAATTTTTTCTTCCTTTAGCAAAGACCTTCAATTTGATGTGCAATTATTCAAGTTTATATCTTTTCTTTTGCACATTATTTGATATCTACTTTAATCACTTATATATTTGTGTATGCAGGTTGGGAGAGGTTACGATGGTTGCATTGGAAATTTCATTATACTTATCCTTGGCCTTCTAGATGGATAGGTTAGGAGTAGGTATAGTTGCATTCTAGTTACCCTCACATACTCATCATGCACTTGCTCTCCATCTAGTCTCTACATTTGTTTTATTTTCATACTTTTATCTTGCATGTTATTTTTAGTTCATTTTCCCATTTGCTTTGTTCTTTTGATCTCTAGTTTTTTCATGTCTTTTCTTTCGTGTTTTATTCAATAAGACTTTGCATGAAGGATACTTTTGTTTGTATCAAAATAAAATGTTTCAAAATTTAAAAAGGTCAATTGTGATGATGAACAATGTTTGGCTAATTTTTCTTCCTCTTCTTTGACTTGGTTATATATCTTTAAGTCATTGATGTCTAGATGTAAAATAGAATTCGTTTTGGATATAAAGCCTTTGGTTGAACTACAAATATTATATCATTAAAACATTTTTATTCCTAGCTCATCCTTGTATTAAATGGTGTTTTAACCTATCAACTCGACTGAGTAGAGAAGGGAAAGGAGAAAACTCTAAACGTGTATATCAATTTCAGTTATCTTTCAGATCCATTAAACAAGGAACAACCTATCTTGCAAATAAATAAGACAAGATCCCTCTTCCACCTTCAAAATAAATAAGTTCCTTTGCACATTTTATTAGTAACTAAATAAAGAGGAGAAGAAGAGAAATGCTTCTTGCATAGAGAGGTGAAGCAAGCAACTTTTTCGAGATACTTAATAGGTCCACTGGAAGTAAAGTGATAATTGTGTTTCCTTTGGGTGACTTCATTGAGGTACTAAATAGGCTTTCTGGCAGCAGAGAAACACCAGAGAATGTGCTTAAATCTAAATATCAAATGCTCAGTATACTTATTATCCTTCATCCCATCGAAACAATTGAGGTATGACTAGTCTTATGTTGATGTGTTTCAAGTTGAGCAAGGAATAATAAGAGACTATATCTTTATCTGAGTTAAGTGGAAAAGTTGAGGAAATCCACATGGCAAACAATACTTCCTAAAATATTGATTCCTTGCACTTAAATATAAAACCTCATCAGATAAGTTGGAGTTCTAACAGTGTGTCACCAAGTGTTGTCATTGTGACAAACACGCTCTAAAATTTTTCTTACACTTGAATTTTGGATCCTATTGAGGATCTTGCGATTTGTCATTCCATGGTCACTTCATGGTCATATAATTTTTTGGAAAGTATTAAGTCTTATTTAAGTGTCAAATCCACTTTCTTGCATATGTTTTAACTTCACTTAATTCACAAACACACATCTTTCTATGCAAGCTTAGATAGACATTGCGCAGCTCTTGAAGGTAAGGCTTGTACAATCATGAGTGATAGTGACTACACAATCCATAAGAACATTTTATTGCGCAACTCATGTCGACAACTGGTGCGTACTCTCCACAGACAATCTTCCTCACTTTGATTGCAATTGTACTCTATTTTGGTGAGTTTTCTTGATTGTCTCTTTGGTGCACCTTTGTTTCCATAAGTGTTGCTTTCATATTTGTGACTTTTTCCTTGGCTTGGTTTCACTTTAACAAGTGTTTTTTTCAATTATCTTTTCTTTGGCATTCATCGCTTTCACTTTCTTTAAGCCTTTGCAAGTGTCATTTGCACTTTTTTCTTACTTTCAAAAATGTTGTCTTATCGTTAGGGAAGTGTTGCATCCAGTCAAAGGGAGTCATTTGTACATTCTTAAAGGGAAGTTTTGATGCATTCTTCTATACTTTTGTGTTCTATCCATCATAAAAATATGTATTAGAAACATTCCCCAAGTCTTGAGCAATGCTTCACTACTATCATCACTATCATCGCAAAGTGTATCCTAAGTGTCGCACTTGGAGGAGAGTATCATTTTTTTTTCACATCAAGGGAATCATGTTGATTTTGAGTTTTAAATGTTCATTTTTGTGTTGTTGATTGTTCTAAGTGTGTGATCATTTTCAAGCCCAACCTTGGTTTCATTTATGCCTCACTGATCCCATAGTCAAATTCAAGAAGATCTCATGCCCAACCAACTTGAGCTCACTTTGCTCTCTTAAACTGCGTCTTGCATAGTTGCAAGCCTCAAGCATGCACCCTTGCCTCCTGGAAATGTGTAATGTACAATATTTTCCTCAAAGGACTACGCATTGTGTAGTTTCAGTGCTCAATAACTGCCTTCTAACCTCTAGGAATGCAAAATCTTTCCTTCCAACCAGTCCTTTTTTGTGCATGCTGTAGTTGTAAGCAATAATTTGTCTCCCTATCTTCCTGAACTATGAACCTGCACAATCCTTTGGCCCTCTCTCTCTCTCTCCTGAACTACATATTGCGCATTTACAATGGGCAAACCTACCTCACTATGACCCTCAATCCCATAGCCTTGTCTCCTAAGCCCTAGTGATATGCATTGCACAATCACAAACATCAGTATCTCACCCTTGGCCTCTAGAATTAGGCATTGCACAATCCCTAAGCCTTCCTTCCTATCCATTACTCATTTCCATTTCAATTAGTGGATTTCATAAATATGGTTATACTAGGGGTTTTCTAGACTGATATTGTCTTGTCATGAGTGAATTTCACTTGTAGGTATTGTATCTTGACATGACAATATGGTGTTCAAGAATTATGACAAGGATACCATGCAAGGTGACACTCAAGGAGATTGTAAAACAAAATGATCAACAAACAAAAATATTAAGGGACATTAACTTATGATAGAAGATCAAAGATCAATATCACATGAAGAATCCATATTGATTCTAAACCCTTTGGAGAGTGAAGATGAAGAACAAAGTAGATCTTTCATGAAGATGAAGTATTGAAAAAATATCTCATAAAGGTTGAAGACAAAGGAGCAAGAGGAGAAACTTGGCATTTCCACCTCATCATGAACTCCATGTCATCATTATCAAGTTGTGACTTATGCAAGTGTCATCATAGTGTCTTGTGTATTTCCACATCATTTCTGGATGTAATGATGTAATTATCAAAAGGAAAGAATAAAAAATAATGTTTGGAAGTCCAAGAATCATATGTGGAATATGAAAATTCACATAGTCATACATTGATGCAGGAGCATGTCACTCAGAGGGGAAAAATCTTCCGATTTATTCAAAAAAAAAAAAAAATATCTACAGGCAAGGAGTGGGATCCTTTTGCTTGCTGTTTCTATGTTTTTTTAGTTAAAAAAATAGGAACTAGATAAAGAATAAAGCATGCCATCTTTTTCTAGTTAAACTTAGCATAAAGCATGCTAAGCTAGTTGTAAAAAAAACAAAGAAAAAAACCTTAATTTGCTATGTAAAGTTCTGCTTTTGTAATAAGGAAAAGCTATCCCTATGAATAAAAAAAGAGACTTGGCCGCCATGCTGGTTAGAAGAGGCGAGGCTAGAGTTGTTTGATGAAACTCTCTCTATCATGTAATGTACTAAATGTTATATTGAGAATGATAATTAAAATTGCCGAAAGTTTGATGATTGCGCAGTTTTAAAATGAGTTTTGAATGAATTTCATGTGATATATATAAAGATCTGTGTGTTAAGGCAGCGTAGAGATGGTGGTGGTATAGTTTCATAACCGGCGTAATTTCCAGATTTAAAAAGGAGTCATACAACATTATATGTTGCATGTGCATAGCAAGTTTTCCTTGTTAACTAGATTGAATGTTGTGTATGCGTGGTGTGTCTGTGTAGAGAGAGAAGGAGCGTTGTGTGTCTCTAAGAGAACGATTGATGAAGCCGATGTCTTGATATTAGCGATAAGTCTAAACTAGAAGGCACAACTGTAATTGTTGGCGGAGGATACGTTGGTTTGAACTCGCTACAGTTTTAAGCATCAACAAGTATAAAGAAAGGATCATCGTGTGTTTGTTTGCGCAAAAAGAGAGAGAGGGCTTTCTACATTTTATGGTGACATTTCAACTTGCAGTTAAGAATGGAAGTGCTGCGGAGTTTTATTAATGGTCCCCAACTGTTTGCGTGGAGAGGGTAAGAGAACACCATATGTGTGTGGCGGTTCTCATTAATCCAATTGGCCGAATACAGAGGTGTAAGCGTATTCTCAAGTTATTAAATTCAAGTTGAATTCTCCTATGTTTGGCATGAAGGTTGTGTTGTATGCATTGAAAGGGCGGTGCGTCCCTTATATATTTGCTAGTAGTTATATGACTGTATGCGTGGAATATATTTGTTGGTAGTTATAAAATTGTATGTAAAACTGTATGCGTGGAAGGGTGTCCGCTGTAGAGCAGTTCTAATCATTCATACCAACAGCGAAAAAGGCGTTGTACATGAAAATGCAATTCAATTTGGTTGGGTTTGACTGTGTGCGTGAAGAGGCGCTGTGCACTCTTTAATTAATTGTCGTGGAGAGGGAAATTGCTCTGTTGTACACATTATATAGCCGATTCAATTTGTTGGATGGTCTGAACTCCATGGGTGATTCATAGAAGGACTGTGACTCTTCACAAGAGGAATGAAGCTATCAGTTAATGACGGATACTCCAGAAGTCAGTTCAAAGGAAATTGAAGCAGAGATTCAGGAGATTGCTGTCAAATTAGAAAGATTATCCCTAACACCTACACCCCCACCATCATACATGGACAATGGAGTCTTTATAAAAAGTCCAAAAGCCATATAGAAGTCCAAAGGTCACATTAGAAGTCCAAGAATCATGAGGGTGACTTAAGAATCATAGGGGATATGAAAGGAAATTCCTCTTGTTATAAAAGATTCCTCATAACTCAAGAAAAGGGAATTTGGAGGCTTAGCCTTTAGAGAGCTAGCCTTGGCTTATCTAGCTTAACATGGGAGAGAAGATCATTCTTTAGAGAAGCAAGAAGTGACTTAATGTTCCACTATTAGAGCTAGTGGCTCACCATTGTAACTGTGTACTTGGATATTTCACCTATTAATCAGAAGCTCATTGAGCCAACACATTTTCATGCATGTATTGTGAATATTGTAAGACTATTCTTTATATGTTTGCAATATATGTTGTGTTCATATGTACTAAGGATATTGAATTATTTCATTGGCTTTGTTACTTATCTTGTTGAATGTGTGTTGTATTTGCTTTAATATTCTTTGTGTCTATGTGAACTATTTTGCTAGATAACTAAATAATATTTCATTTCTCTTGTGTGCCTCTCTTAAGATAATATTATTACTTTCCTTCTAGAGACTTACTCTTTCTTCCCTCTCACAGAAGTCACCTTTTACACATTGCAGTTGGTGTTTCATAATGTCAACTGACTTGTTTATTTCAAAGGTTATGTGCATACTCTCTTATGTTATTCGTTGTAACTAAGGAAAACCTTTAAGTTATGGTAGTCGTTTCGATACTTAGAATGGGGCTCCAACTCCAAATGATGTGAGGTCTAATTGGGACTTCACATCACGGAGAACCCCTTGGTTGACGTATTTTCAACACCATCAAAACCACCCTATATTATATGTTAGAGAAGGACATAAAGTGGGAAACCCTCTGCTCCCTAAGTGTGTCTTCATTTGGAAACATAGGAATGAAATAGTTGGAAGAAGTCTCTAAGCTTGTTTTCCGCTCGAAGGACTAAGGAGCAGCTAGCGGGTAAGAAGTCCCAAAGGAGTTGAGAAGAAAAAATGGGCATTTGAGAGTTGTTCACAAATGGAGTTGGTTCATTGATAGAGGAAGGTTGGTGTTGTTGCAGATTGGGAGCCAAAGGACCAGATAGACGTGTTTAGGATACAACGAAGAGGAGCTGAGAGATAGTCATTGTATAGTATTTGGGTAGCTTGGTTGTCATGGTTGCTGAAACCAAGTCCTAGATGTAGTCGTGTATCAGTAGATGTATGAGGGTCATTATCCATGGTACAGGAGCCCTAGACTGTTGTATTATAGTTTTTTGATATAACAAGTTTGAGAAGTTAAAAATTGTAAAAGGTTGTATATATCTGTGCACATGTTAATTTACAGTTGTATTTTGTCCACTGTGCAAAGTTGTTGGTTGTGTTATTTGGATTGGTAGTGTCATTGGTTCTAATTCCCTAACCTAGATTCTAGTACCATGGAAAAAACAACTTTGTGAATCTAGGTCAATACAAACTTTAATTAATGTCTTTCGAGTTTTATATAAAGGAATTATAAGAAAAACATTCTTTTTCACCTTAAATTGTTGATTGAAATTTTTTAAATTCAACAGGGTAATTTATTTTTGGATTGAGGAGGCTAATGATTAATTTCCAATTTTATATTAATGCCACTTATATTCCTCCAAGTCCTCTTCTATTCCCCTTTTTAAGCACATGACACTAATTTTGTATGGTGAATTTATGCATGACATATCGTGAAGTTGTTTGACCATAAAGTCTACTATGTAACATGTTTTTAATAGATTTTAGTAATAGTAGTAAAAAAGAATGGCATATTAATTGTTGCATATGACTATATTATCAATTTTCACATGAAGAATGATTTAGAATGAATGGCAACAATATGACTAGATTAGAAAAGAAATAGAAAGACCACTTCAACATTCATTTCTTGTTACATTTTTTAAATGAGTTACTTACAAAAAGTTTTAGAATTTGTTGTGAAGTATTATTACAAAAACACATCTCGATTAAGGATTAACAAAAATACACTGTAGAAATGGTCCTAACAACTTAGTGATGATTCTTCAAATAGAGTTAAATAATACCAATGTACATTGAAAACTGTGATATCTTACCACTTGTTTGAACATCTTTACTGAAAAACCATACCTCACACCTTTCCTTGCTAAGGATTATGTTGCATGGTATATACGTATTGAATAATGTTAGAAGGATTAGTGGGATATTGAAACTATGTGAAATATGTATATATGCAAGTATTTTTCAACTCAACAAACACAATAATCTTATGACAATCTATTTTATGTAGTTGCATTCATTTCATGAATGTTGTTTCAATGACAATGAGAAGGAACATTGGCATGTTTGTGCACCTCAAACCATGACATTGCTTAAAATACATTAGAATGTGAGTATCACCAACTAAACATGAAGGAAGAGATACATTTACTCTTTGATCAAATGTAAAGTTTAGGAAAATATTCTAGTAGGTAGGTTGAATTGACTACTTTGAAAGACTAAAAACATATGGTGTGTTGTCACACTGCATATTATCATAATATAAAACTGCTCTTTTATCAAATATAAAGGTTAGGAAAATTTTCTAATGACTTCACTACTATGAAAGATTGAAGACCTATGGAATGTTCAAACCTTATTCATCATCACATACATAATTTTTTACTCTTCTTGACCTTTACTCAATGTATGGTTTTGGGGGGTTAGGATGATTATGGAAACTACCATTTGGACCTAAATTCACAACATATGGGTTGACTCTTATTTCAAATTAAAATAAATAAAAATAAAAATAAACAATTATAATGACAAAAACCTGTTTATGGGTACTATTAGACATTGGGATGTTAGAAAACTAGTTTCTTGGTTGGATTTCCTTTAAAAAAAATGATTTCAATGGTGAAAGGTGAAAGACATCGCGACACGATTGTTGCTTACATGGAGCTCTGGTTCTTCTATGGCGATTAGCGATTAGGGTTTCGGCGACTCTCTCGCTGGGCGTAGCCCTGGCTGCCATGACAGGCCTGCAAACTTTGCCATCTGCTCCCTGCCCTCTGCTGCTCTGCCTTCCGTAACTGCCATCTCTCGCCATTGATCAACCATCACCATGACGCCCGTGAAGGGAGGGGCCTCTGCCCCTCCCCCAAACCCTGACGACTCAAGACAAGAAGGACAAGAGAATGATTCCGTTCCAAATCGCACTGACACTTCTCAGAACAGAACAAATGACAAGGATGCCTGCACAAAACAGGATGAAAGTTCTACGATCAGATCGGCCACCTGCAAACCGGTAGCGGCCACAATGCCCACTGTGGATTTTCCCAGCCACAGAATAAATGCCTGAATCCAATACATGCGTGACCATGCTCTTATTGGAAAGTTCATCGGGATCTTGCCAACGGAAAGAGCTCTCAGTAGCTGGATTAATGCAAAATGGGCTCCTAAAGGCCACATCTCCCTGCACATTGGACCCAAAGGCTTCTTCATTGTAGTCTTCAACTGTCTGGAGGATCGCACCAGAGTAGTAGACAGAGGTCCTTACTTCTTTAATGCTGCAGGCCTGTACCTGAAAGGATGGGTCGAGAGATTCGACCCTGACAAAGAAGATCTCAGCTGTGCGCCTGTATGGATCAGGCTTTACTCTCTCCCCTGGGAATATTGGGAAGAATCATCTCTGAAAGAAATAGGAAACAAGCTTGGAGAGTTCATTAAGGCGGTGGAAGATACCAAGTATTGCAGATTTACCTCCTATGCGCGCATCTGTGTCTACATGGACCTCAAACAACCTCTGCCAGACAAGGTAAGACTCCGACACGAAGACTCTGAATGGATTCAAATGATAGACTATGAACATGTTCCATTTAGATGCCGGAAATGCCACCAACTGGGGCACTTATTCAGGGACTGCCCCCTTAACAAAACAACAGCTGAAAGCACCCAAGCAGACAAGAATGAATCTGATGGATTTACAAAAGTAGTTAACTGCAGAAGAGGAGGCAAAAAACCCTCAGCCAATGCAAGATCTGAACCAGCCAACAAATCTAAATCGCCCAACTCCAATAGCTTTGAAACCCTAATGAATATGGAAGACCAAGATCAAACCCAGGAAACGCGAAAGCTCAAATCCCTGGTTCGAAACCTCCCAGCAGGCCCTCCTCCTTCAACTCAAAATCCTCAGCCTGATAAAAGCCAGTCAAAGCATCCAGATCCTCAAGTAGATGGCCCTCGGGCAATGGATACAGAGATCCCTGAATCAAGCAAACAAATAGCCAACGAAGCGGAAACAGACCCTTCAGGAGTAGAATCAATGGAGGAAGATGTAGATGTTGGCGATCTAGATATACTCTCCTTCGAACTTGCATGTAAAACTGGGAACTTCGATAAGATACCTCAAAGGCAACTAGACAAACTGGAAGAAGTTCTGCAAAAAGCTCACAAGAAACATTCTCTGGGGGTTCAAACAGGAAGCCAATGGGATGGCAAATTCATTATGAAAGACACCAAAAAGAGAGGTCGGAAAACCTCTTTGGAAAAAACCATTAAGATAGGGGAAATGCTCGTAGAATCAGGTCGATATCCGAAGCTGACCAAGTTCTACAACACCCACCCCCACCCGTCTCAATGAAGCTAATCTCCTGGAATATACGAGGGCTCAATAGCCCTAGGAAGGGAAGAATCCTAAAAAGTATGCTCATGCAAGAGAAACCAAACATTCTCTTTGTGCAAGAAACCAAATGTAATATGACATTTCTAGAAAAAATAGCTAAAAAAGTCTGGCCAGGAGGCCAAATCTCAACAGTTGATGCGAGAGGTGCTTCGGGAGGTCTCGCAATCCTGTGGGACTCTAGAATCATTCAGCTTAGCAACATTCATGCCAATAATAATTTCATCCAGGCAACTTTCCACCTGCTTGGAACTAACACTCATGGCCACATTACCAATGTCTACTTTCCGCAAGATCCTCAACTTAAAGCCGCAGTTCTGGACCACCTCACAGCACTTAATTCCGACAGGAAATACCCTCTCTGGATCGCAGGTGGGGATTTCAACATGATAACAAAAACTGAAGAACGGCAGGGTGGAAGAGAGATTGGCATCCGGGATGGGCAACTCCTCAAAGACTTTGTGAGATCAAACTGGCTAATTGATCTACCCTCCAACAATGGCATCTTCACATGGACCAACAAAAGGGAGGGTATCCACCAAATAGCCACAAGATTAGATCGTTTCCTCATTTCTGACAATGCTCCTTATTTAGGTGGAGACATTATCTCTTCCATATTACCCATATCTGGGTCGGATCATTGGCCCATTGAACTTCAATGGCAAAGGCTAGGTAACACCAATAAACGTCCTTTTAGATTCGAATCTTTTTGGTTGACTCACCCTGAGTTCAAGGACTTTGTCAAGCAATCCTGGATCAAGTTCCAGCCCTCAGAAAAATCTAAAATGGCACGCTTCCAAAAGAAACTTCAGGCCCTTAAAAAAGACATCAAACAGTGGAATCAGAATATATTTGGCAACATCTTCGCTGCACAAGACAAGCTCAATCAGGAAATGAAACACATCCAGAACTGGATTATGATGGAAGGTCGAACTACCACCCTAACCCAACAGGAACAGAGGATAGAAGATCAACTGCAAACCAGAACCCAACAGGAGGAAATCCTCTGGAGGCAGAAGTCTCGCATCAAATGGTTAAAGGATGGAGAAAAGAATACTAAGTTCTTTCATCATACTACTATTCAGCGCAGAATGCATAACCTGATTTCCCATATACAAAATGAGCAAGGGGAGCGAGTGGAAACTCATGAAGGAATCGAAGCTAATTTCCTCAGCTACTTTCAACAAGCTCATCAGGAACCGAATGTGGACAGGCTTCCAGCAATTGGAAAAATCCTTCCCCACATACCCAAGCTTATCACTCCTGAGCACAATCACCTCCTTCTTCAACCTATCAAGCTCATAGAGGTAGATCAGGCAGTAAAAAACTTAAAAGCAGGGAAAGCACCCGGGCCGGATGGATTCACCTCAGACTTTTTCCACCACTTCTGGGATTTGATACAAATAGAAGTCTGGCAACTGGTCGAGGAATCCAGAGCTTTACGATGGATGTACCCAGGGTTGAATGCCACTTTTCTAGCTCTCATTCCCAAATCAAAGGACGCCAACAAGCCGGAAAAATATCGTCCCATCGCTCTCTGTAACATCACTTACAAAATAGTCTCAAAGGTCATAGCTAATCGGTTGAAGCCGCTTCTGCCCCTCCTCATCTCTCCCGAGCAATCAGGTTATGTCGAAGGGCGCCAAATCACTGATGGCATCATCCTCACTCACGAAATTCTGCACTCTCTGAAGCAATCCAAAAAGCCAGTTATGCTCCTTAAAATTGATCTATCAAAGGCTTTCGACAGTATAAGTTGGCTATACATTCAAAAAATATTAATTGCTTTTGGTTTCGATCACTCCTGGACTAGATGGATTACCAGTCTCCTCTCTTCCTCCTTTTTCTCCATTCTGATCAATGGCATCCCATCCGATACCTTCCGTCCTTCAAGAGGCATTAGGCAAGGAGACCCACTCTCCCCCTTCCTATTTGTCATAATTGCCGAAGGTCTTGGTCGCATTCTTAAATCTGCAGCTCTCTCTCATAACCTGAAAGGTCTTTCCTTCAATAATTCCCCTGCCTTCACTCATCAGCAATTCGTTGATGACAACATGCTCTTCGGGCACCCCTCCGTCCAAGAAGCCCGAACCATTAGAGATCTTCTATCTGTCTTTTTAGATGCAACCGGTGCTCTCATCAATCGAATTAAGTCTCAAATCTTCTTCTTCAACACCCCTGTTACTACCCAAAATTCTATAGCCAGGATCTTAGGTTTTACAATAGCCAAACTCCCTTCCAAATACCTAGGTGCCCCCATGACGGCTTCTACCCTCAAGCACGCCGCTTGGACTGATCTTTTGGACAACTTTGAAGCCAAGCTCTCCCTCTGGACCCATCGTGCCCTGAACATGGCAAGCAAAATCATTCTAATCAAAGCTATTTTACAATCTCTACCTCTTTATCTGTTCACTCTCTTGGCAGCTCCGAAATGGGTCATAAAGGCAATAAGAAATCTTATGCGCAACTTTCTCTGGGGTAGTTCTGGCAAAAATCGTAAATGGGCTTTGGTCAAGTGGGACAAAGTTTGTCTTCCCAAGATGGCAGGAGGCATTGGTCTTAGAGACCCAGCACTCAGTAACACAGTCATGGGAGCCAAACTTTGGTGGAGATGGCTTGCCTACCCCAAAACGCCATGGGCCTCTCTATGGACAGCTAAATACGCCAGCAACAGACCTTTGGAGGATAGAATTCGCATGACAGAGCAAAGTGCAGGATCTCTCATATGGAATGCAGCCATTCAACACAGATATCTTATCCAACAGCACTGTTTCTGGGAAATTAAAAATGGAAATACTGCT
This sequence comes from Pinus taeda, assembly GCA_000404065.3. Classification (NCBI taxonomy): domain Eukaryota; kingdom Viridiplantae; phylum Streptophyta; class Pinopsida; order Pinales; family Pinaceae; genus Pinus; species Pinus taeda. The sequence goes on from APFE031029107.1 coordinate 83,134, forward strand.
AGATTCTGGGACGACTCCTGGCAGCAATTCCCCAAGCTTCGGAACATCATTCAAGACCTCCCGCCCAACCATCAAGGTCCTCAACAACCAGGTACAGTCAATAAATATTGGAACCCTTCCAACAACCAAAAATGCAGGCAATGGCAAACAGCAGAGCAAATTCTAGGAATCACTGGTAGCGCAGCTTGTATTCAGGCACTCGACATAGAGCTTCAAAAACGACAGATATGTACAACTGATGGGCAAGACCAGCTACGGTGGGGATATGAAGAAAAGGGCAACTATTCAACAAAGGAAGCTTATGGCATCATAATTCAGGACAAAATCACCAAGGACAAACTATGGAATCAAATTTGGAATTCTCATCTTTGGCCCAAGATATCCACATTTCTATGGTTACTATCTCACAACAGGATTCTCACTTGGGATAACTTGCGCAAAAGAAGTTTCACAGGACCTTCTATATGTCTCAACTGCCGATCTGAGGAGGAAACCGCAATCCACCTGCTACTCCAATGCAATCTGGCAAGACAATTATGGGGCAAAGCGGTCTTCAGATGCCAAAAGGATCATAGGGCTCAATATGATCTCAAAGCGACCCTACGCAATTGGCCTAATACCCCATATCAAAGTAAGATCCTCAATACTCTCTGGCAACTCCTTCCCGGGTTCATTTTATGGAACCTCTGGAAAGAGAGGAACCGTCGCATTTTCAAGAATCAAAGCCAATCGTTGGATTAGCTCTGGAGCATCCTCGTCAAAAATATTAAAGAATCGCTGTCCATTCATACCTGGACGTCTGAAGACTTCCCTTCAACCTCCACAGAAAATTCCATATGGAACAACTGGCAAATTTCCCTGTCTCAACCAACAAGATCCAAAACTACTAGTTCCATCAGGCAAGATAAGAACAAGACCTGGACTCCTCCCCCGCCTAACTCCTTCCAACTCAACTTCGACGGAGCTTCCAAGGGCAACCCTGGAGCTTCCGGCTATGGAGGAGTATTCAGAGATCATTCAGGAAATCTGCTCCTTATCTACTGTGGCACTAACGGTTGGGACACAAACAACTCGGCGGAGCTCGAAGGACTATGGCAAGGGCTCATTCAGGCGCAAAGGCATTCATTCTTCCCTCTTATTATTGAAGGCGACTCCCAAATAATCATCAACATGGGCAAGCATCTATCCCAGGGAGCGCCGGTGCATAAATTCAGTAGAAGTTGGAGAATGGCGCACAGACTGGAACTTATTCAACAATGGCTTACCATGCATCAGGCTATCTCGTTCCAACATACGCTCTGTGAAGGAAACCAGCTAGCAGACTTCTTAGCTAACCTTGGAGTGGAAACCACCAAAGACTACTTCTCAGAGGCTACTCTTACTATTGGCACAAAAGATCAGCTCAGAAATTTCACTCAACTGGTGGAAAAAGATAAGTCACCGTGGCAGGATATCCCCCCGGATCCGGGTGCCCCCATTGCCTCGCCACCTCATGCCAGGACGTGTCCGACGTCAGGCAGTCGGAACGGCACCTGGCCGGACAGGATCGCAGTAAATAGCCCCAGGACAGTGTTGAATGCAATTCAATGCACAACGCCGCCATCTCCAGCTCAGGTCCTCTCTGCCATTAACGACATTCATTCCCCTGCAGGTGTGATGACGCTCCCCTGTGCCTCGAACCTGGAGGAAGCTCGCCATAAAATGGCCCTCCCTGTTACTCATTGCCATCATTCTATAACTCGATCCTTTGGCCAGTTTTCAATTGAGCCGGCTTGGCCTGCAGTCGAGCCGCGCAAGCCTATCTTACACCAGTCCGCCATTGGCAACCTGTCCAGCTCTCCTCATTCCACAAGAGCCATGCCGCGCAGTAGAGGAGTGCCTCGTAGAGGAGGCTCTTCGGCTTCCCGAGGCCGTAACCGCTCCTCCCCCTCGCCGCTGGTTATCCCCATCTCCTCCGCTTCCCCGTCATCCCCTCCGCTTTCTCCAATCAGGCCTGTTCCTAACTCCTCCTTCCACAACTCCAGATTCACCTTTCGCAGTCGCCTTAATCAACCGATTATTACCTTCACCACCACAATTATGGTTTCTGAGGACGCTGAGGAGCCTGTCGACCCTCCCTCTTCGTCCACTCCTTCTCCAGAGGCTAGTATCTCCCATGGCCCTGAGCTTCATCACCCCCCCTCGGCCACCAACATGCAGGAGGACTCGCCGATCATTGTGGAAGAAGAAGTGGTGGCTTGCGGTCCAGTGCAGCGCACCTTCGACATCATGCACCTGATTACGCAATCCGAGGAAGGAGCCGGCACAGGCAATCCAGAAGATGATGCAGATACTCTGCCAGCAATGACAAATCTGCCGAGCACCAGTCGCCCTGACCCCCAAAGCTCGGGCAAGTAATCCTTCAGTTTTGGAATGATTCGATTCAAATTTTGGTCAATCAGCACCTATACTCAGTCTATCTCTCTTTCGAATGTTTCGCTGAGGCCGGCCTCAGCTCTCGCTCTTTTGCTGTATCTCATGCTCTCTTATCAGGTTAAAACCTCTCGGCAGATAGCCTCCTTTGCTTGGCAAACTCTGCAAGCAAATATCTGTTTTGTAATAGCTCTGCTCTCGGTGGTCCGTTTCCGCTGCCTGGCTCCTAAAGCAGGCACGAAGCCATTTTGTAAGCTCAACTTTTGCTCTGTGGCTTGGTTCAATTTTTCTCACCCAGAAGCACAGAGCTCCTTTTTGGAATCTCAGTCAATATGTCAAGAGTCAGTTTACTGGCTCTCTGAGGGTTCGCCCTCACTGTAAATATTTTCTCTTTTTATTAATAGAATTAGCATCGATTCAGAAAAAAAAGAAAGACATCGCGACACAATTGGGTGGTAATTCATTTGAAACCTAAATATTTAGCAAAAACATTATTAAACATAAATTTTCTTTTTTCTCATATTTATTTTCAAAATTCTACAACCAACAAGACAACCATGAAAAACTTACAAAATATTTATTTTGATCTAGTTCTCCACATAAATCTCACTTTTCCATGCTACATTAGCTAAATATTGTTGTGGAGGATTGTGAGAAAGTTATAAAATGCTTTCAAAAATACACTAGCATTGTAAAAACTTTTTTACTCCAATATAGATTATTATCGAGCATTATAGGTTGTGAAATCCTACAACATTTATGGGGAACCTTCCAATTTTTTTTAAACACTATAGAATGCTATAGTCTTGTTACAAACCTTCTATGTTTTGCTATAAAATGACACTATCTTGCTAAAAAAACCTTTTAGGGGGTTACCAACCATACACAACCATAATAGAACCTTGGATAGGGATGAAGCACCATTTTTTATTACATTATTCTAGCTATTTTCTTTTCTTAAAAGTAGATGATTAAAAAATGGAAGGAAAAAATAGAAAAAAAGTAGGCTTATTACATATTTAGAAAAAACTATATGGCAAATAAACAAAATAGGAAAACAAAGGTTTGCCTATTCCATTATTTTCTTTATTATGCCATTAAGGGACTCATGACAACTTGGTTGGGGGAGTACAGTTTTCTATTATCAATTTTCTCATATCTATTGACATTGCTCGTTATAAACAAGAAAATTGTTGAAGACTTCAAATATGGTCTTGTTTTTTTTCGGTTTTGGTTTTCCCCTCAAGGTAGGAGGTTTTTCCATTATTCAAACCTCCAATCCTACATGATAATATATATTGGTGATGGAAACATTTTTTAGCTACAGTTTTGGTCGATTTCACAACACACACATTTTTATGCATTTCAAAAAACAAAAAACAACAACATTTAAATTGAAAAAAAAAAAAATTATCAAACAACCAAGTTAAATATATATAGACAATCGAGGCATTTAAAACTTAATAACCAAAGCATTAACTTCTAGCAATAAATGAGTTAGAAATATTGCAATAAGTAAGCAAGATATGTTTTTGTTATGAAACTAACATCATGTTTGTTTGTTTGTTTCGGTGGAGAGGATGAGTCCAAAATAAAATACAAATTTGACAATACTTTAAAGTGTAAAAATATGTTTTTTTCTTTTTTCATATAAAAGATCATAATTATATGATTATTACTATCTAATTTGAAAATTTAATAAAATACTTTTCATTTTAAATAAATAATTTTTCAACTAATGATAATAAGATAGAAGATAATATTTTCCAATTAATAAAAATAAATAATAGACAAATCATAGAAGTTGAGTATTTTGGTTTAGTAATGTATGCCATTTTTTAATTTTTTTTTTTATTTTTTAAGTCTAATTTAATTGAGTTATTTCAATATGATTATTCATTTCTTATGGTTGATTATTTGTTAAACTATTTTATGTAGTTGGATTTTTAAATAATATATTTAAATTTTTTAGAGGATATGGGGTTTAAGATATATTCTTTTTAAAAAAGTGAAACTTATTGCATTAAAAAGAAATTGGAAAAAGAGATTGAATACCATATAGAAATATAATGTATTGATGCATTCCTTATGTTAATAATTTTTTTCTCTCTCTTATATTTTAAGTATTCTTAGTTTTTAGATTATGAACATTTCTAAGGTTTAGTTTAATGTATTTTGTTTTACTTTTTCTTTTATCTTAATTTAATTTATGATTTAAAGAGGTCATGTAGATCTCTTTCATATGAAACAAGGTAGTGCCCACTTTCCTACATAAAGGGACAAATCTATAACCCATTAAAGTAGGAGTAGAATATATGCATTTCAATTTATTTCTTTTTAATTGTATAAATTGTTTTAATTTTAATCATTTGAATTGAACATTTCAGTTTCAATTTTTGAATTTTAACAATTGTTTTTCAATGTTGTATGCAATCTAGTTGCTACGGGATAGTTAAAATCTTATTAGATATTTGGTATATAAGACTTATTCTCTACATAGTGTGCGATACCCAATAAGGTCACTAAATCTAAAATGAACAAGTTCATTTTTCAAGGAATATTTCTCAAAGAATATTCAACATAAGAAGGACAAAAAAATGGCATTCATATAGGACAAAAAAAACATAAAATAATGAGCGCATATACGGTAAATAATACTTAATACATTGTCATGTGACAATGTACTTGTATGCATTGAGTATCATGATGATTGATGGGTCACTTTCTTTCGTCATGATGCATTACTTTATTTAATATTGTTGTTATACATTATTATATTGTTGTTGGTGTTGTTGTTGTTGTTTTTTTATTATTATTATGTATTTACATTTATTAGATTGCGTATATCTTTAAATATTTTTTTCGCAAAGTATTTATAAAAAAACTATGTTTTAACTTGTAGTGTCTCTTATGGTTCTTAGTTCTAAAAGTTGTGATGATTCACAACACAATATGATATGATATGAGTTACGAGAGTCAAACCTCCCTAATTTATTTTTTAGCAAAACTATATAGCAACAACTTTATGTTGTCAAAATATAAGATTTCACACTAGGAATATGATATCTTTTGTGATGACCATAAGGCATGTTTGTATCTTTGTCTTGGTTTTGGAATATTGTTCTATTAATATTTAATGTTTGATTGATACAATTTCAATATAAGCTTAATGTTTTTATTTTTGATATTAGTTGTATTTATATTAGTTCCTTTCTCCAATTTCTATACTATATATTTGAGATGTCTTCTATATTCCAATGAGATTGGTCATTGCATCTTTATCTATCAATAGTTTCCTTGCTAGTAAGTTGTTTTAGTATTTTTTGTTGTGACTTTTAACTTCTTAAATTGTTCAATAAGCTTTGACTATGATTTTTAAGACAAAAAATATCTTTGTCTTCTTTATTGTGAGAACTTTGTTAAATTCTTTTTGCATTTTCTGTATTGGCATTTTTTCCCCTTATAATGACAACTTTGTCAAATTCTTTTTGCATCTTTTATTTTGAATAATTTTTCCCCACAATAACAATTTTGTCAAATTCATTTTGCGTTTTCAATATTGTTTTTTTTTCTTTTTATTTATTTATTTAATGTTAAATAATCACCTTAAAAACATCCTCAAAATCCTTAATGAAAATAGTATTAAATCTCATTCATTATAACATTTTATAATGTCCTTAGTTATTTTTTATAAATTAAAGTAAAACTTATTCTTCTTCAACTCTCAATATTTTTCGCCAAGGATTAAATTGTCACATTGTTGTATAAGATTAGGATAAAAACTTATTCTTCTTAACTCTCAATATTCTCTCAAAATGTTTATTTATGCTAATATTTATTTTATGATATAATAATATAATATTAACTTATAATTATTAATATAATTTTTGTTCTTTATTTCTTTCTTTTTTTTTGGAAATCAGCAATAATAACATAAGCAGGTTTGGAAAATTCTCTTCTTTCAATTATCTCTTTAGTTTAAATAATATTAAAAAAATTGTTTCAATATTTTTTTCCTTAAATTTAGTTTTTCTAGAATAGAGAAAAAATGTTAATGGGCAAAAGCCAAATATATATTTGCAAAAGTGAAAGTAACTTTCTTATAAATCATCAATACATTATAACAATAATAAATTGTTTGAATAATTTCTATAATTTTGTTGTTTTTGATTAATTTGATTGATAAAAAATTGAACGTTAAATCTCATAATTTACCTAATACAATATAAGAAAGTAATTACCAATCAAACTTACCAATATCATCTTTATATTATTGATTTAACAACTACTTTATTATAATAAATTTTAATGAATTCTTATTGATTTAACAACTACATTATTATAATAAATTTTAATGAATTCTTCTCATCTATTTTCATTTTTTTTTTCAGTGGGAGAGAAGCATCGGGCTGAAGAATCAAGATACAACATTTATAGCCGAAGCGAGCAAATACCATCATACAACATTATGGCTAAAAAGAACAGAATTAAGTCATCATAAAGAGACACATACATCATCACCAAAACAAATAGGCTACAACATCGTGCAGCTCCGGCAGGAATCGAACCTGGCTGAGGGGTGGGAAAACTTCCGCAGGAATCTTCTTATACTTTGATTTCGTATTGGATGGTTTACGTGATCCTTTTTGGTGCTCGCGATTTAGTTATCAGCCCACGTATGGATAGACTTATTTTGAAGAATGATATATTTGGACGAACCTAGTAATATGAGCAGTTACGATTCTTTCAATTATCAGCCATTAAACACCATACGACTGGTAAACCTTTTATCGCAGATGCTTGTTTTGGCCACTACATTTTTATGGTAATGGTTAGTTTTTTTTTTTTTTCAATTTTTCTTAGTTAATTTGGATTGAAATTTAGCCGGAAGTGTTGTGAGAATTTTTAAATGGGTTAAATTTATTTATATATATTTAAAAATACATTTTAAACAATTTAAATTCTATAATGTGTATTAAAATTTAACTTACTAATCTATAAAAAAAAAAATATCTAATAATTAAAATTTTCTGACATAAATATAGACAGGCTGTTCATTAGTGTCTTTTATCTATCCTACTTGTTTTACTCACTATTTTGTTTCTTTTTCCAGAAATCAAATGCTAGAAAAAAACAAAAACATCTAATAGTTAAACTACCCGGAATTAAACATCTAGTAATTAAATTGCTCCGACATAAATATAAACAGACTGTTCATCAGTGTCCTCTACCTGTCGTACTTGTCTTACTCACCATTTTATTTCTTTTTTCAAAAACCAAATATTAGAAAAAAACAAAAACATCTAATAATTAGACTACTCCAAATTAAATATCACTGTCCACTAATATATCCTGTCTGTCCTGCTTTTCATTTTGTTTCTTCTTTCCAGGACCAGATGTCACCGGGACCGGACTCTGCTGCAGAACAGATTTGGATAAACTCGATGCCTCCCTCCAATATTCTGAGTTTTTAGTTGACAACAGTATGCCCTTTTTGAAAAAGCAACAGTGGGGCCTTCTAGAGAATAAATGGTTAAAAGTCAGCTGTGTTCAAAAACTTGGATGAGTTCAGAGAAATTCCTGTGGCTAAAGGTCAGGTCAAGTTGGACAGAGATTTCAGATACAGCTTTAGAAATAATATGTCTTAATATTAGTTTTTAGTGGAGTTTAGATCTGATTATTTGATTTATACAAAATACAAAATAGTAATTTATTTTGAGTTTTTTTAAGTAATTTGTATAAATCTAGATAAAAAAAGTTATTATAAGATTATAAATTTACGATAATTTATGTTCACTCAATTTATTAGTCTCATGTAAAAAACTGCAATGTTAAATGAGAGTTGTTTTGAGTGAGAAGAATTTTTTTGAAAATTTTCATAGGGGTTTTAGCCGCCTGCGTTATCATATATATACTGTTAAAAAAGAACACAATCAGATTTTTTCTGATGGTCAAAAAATACACTAAAAAACAAATCTATTAAATAATATTATATCTAAAATACTGATCCATTTAAAAAACAAAAAAAATACACAACTATACCAAAATAATTTATTTGTATGTTATTTTTATTTTCTAATAGCTTTGGGATCACTTTATGAGATCTTTTTTTATTTTTTAGTGAATGCGTTTTTTGATAATATTTTGTAAAATACATATTTATATTTATATTATTATATATATTATATATGACTATATATATATAATTTTATCAAGTAAAACGGTTAGAATGTGTTTGACGTAAAATTTGTGCATAAAAGTAACAAATATTCCTTAAAAAAAACCTTAAAATTGTCATGGTCCCCTGCTGGATAATTTACACATGAAAAACTTTATCATACCACTTTAGTATAAAATCTATTTAAATAAAACAAGTTTAAAATGGTATGTTCCTTGCATAATAATTAAACATACCAAACTACCTTTCAATAAAACCTTAAAAATCTTTGGCGTGGCAGACATCAAGAATATTGCTTTGACCATATAGAATTTTTATATTAGATGGAATAAGCAGGAACTTGTTCAATTCTCTTTGCAAAGTTGACATATGCACCTTATAAAAAGGAATCATTAACTTTGCATAAAAGTTGAGGAAATGGAGGAGATACATTGCATGGATTCTCAGGTCTGTAACTTTTGAGATTCATTTTCAGTTTGACACCCCCGCTTTCTAAGGAAATGGCAGCATGCCTTGTTTGGAGTCCACATCTTTCTTGATATTTATTCTGTAAAATAACATTACTTGTCTGGAGTTGATATCTTTCTTTATGTGTGTTCTTTCTTTGTATATATAATTTTTTTTGAAATTATAATATTACTTTAAATTATATTTTTGTCCAATTTTTATTGTTCAAATATATTTCACTAGTGAAAATTATTAAGGAAAGTGTTTCATGGTTATTATGGTTTTGACGATTTAAAAAGGTTAGGATGGTTGGTATTTTGGTAAATGTTTTGAAATTGTTATTTGATCTTTAATCATTTTAGTGTCACAAAGATAATAGACTCTTTTGTTATAGGTTGTTTTGAAATTGTCCAATGTTTAGTTTCACTATGCATCTCATGAGTATTCGTTCTTATTTTCACAATGTTGAGTTTCTTCTTTACATTAGTCAAAACAAAGATACTTTTGATATTTTAGATTAGAGTCAGCCACCTCCTTATAGTATCTTAATTTCCTTTCATTCTCTAATTTCTTGTGGCACCACATATTCTCCTTAAACTTAGATGCAATAATATTTTTAATATTATTTGTATTATGTAGAATGAATTCTTGCTTTATTCCCCAATCATTTAATCAAAACTCAACATCTTTATGTCATCCTCTCTTGAGTTGGTTGTGGTTTTGTTTGAAGGAAGAAGTATTTTTGGAAAGTCCCTTATCATCTAAGTTGTGTTTGATAAACTGAGAGGGGGGATGAATAAGTTTAGTACATTCATGGACATTAATTCTGTTTACTGTTCAATGGTGTTGATGGTGTTAGAAATCCGTCAACCAAGGGGGTCTCCCCAATGTGAAGTCTCAATTAGACCTCACATTGTTTGGAGTAGGAGCCCCATCCGGAGTATCGACCTAACCACCATAGCTCTAAGGTTTTCCTTGGCTACAATTAATCACATAAGAGAGTATGCACATAACCTTTGAAATCAAAAAGCAAGTTGACACCGTGAAACACCAATTGCAATGTGTAAACGAAGACGTTAATGAGAGGGAAATAAAAGTTAGGCTCTAAAAGGAAAATAATAGTATTATCCCAAGAGAGACACATGAAAGCAAAGAAAAGTTCATTAGTTATGTAGTGAAATAATTCAAGTAGATACAACAAACATGAAAGCAACTACAACACACATTCAACAAGATAAGCACCAAATCCACCGTAATAGTTCAATTTCTTTAATACAAATGAGAACAACATATATCACAAACATTCAAAGAATAGACTTACAACATTGGCAAAATACACATAAAAGTGTGTTGGCTCAACAAACTTCTGATTATTAAGTGAAAGAAACAAGTACATTGTTACAACGGCGAGCCACTAGCTCCAATAGTGGAACATTAAGTCACTTCTTGCTTCTTCAAAGAATGATCTTTTCTCCTATGCTAAGTTAGAGAAACCAAGGCTAGCTCTCCAAATGATGAGTGTCCAAAAGCCATTTGTTTGAGTTATGAGGGTGTATTTATAACAAGAAGGATTACCTTTCATATCCCCATTACTCTTGAGTTTCCTTCACGACCCTTAGACTTCTATTGTGACCTTTGGACTTCTATATGACTTTTGGACTTTTCTTAAATACTCTTTTGTCCATATATGACTATGTGACTTTTCATATTCCACATATGACTCTTAGACTTCCACAAATTACATTTTGTCATTTCCTTTTCATAATTACATCATTACATCCACAAATGATGTGGAAAGGCACATGGACACATATGACATTGTGATGGCACTAGTACAAGTCATAGCTTGATAATGATGACATGGACTCCATGATGAAATGGAAATGCCAAGTTGTTTCTCTTGTTGCTTTGTCTTCAATATTCATGAGAGGTTTATTTGATGCTTCATCTTCATGAAAGAATTGCTTTATTCTTCATCTTCACCCTCCAAGGGGATGAATAGTATGGAGTCTTCATGTGGTCCTAATCTTTATTCTTATGTCATAAACTGGTGTCCCTTCATCTTCTTGCATGATGACCTCTTCATGGTTCCAACTTCACAAGTGTCTTTTAGTTGAGTATCCTTCTCCTCCTCTCCAAGAATCACCCTATCATGTCAAGATGTAGTACCTGCAAGTGAAATCCATTCATGACATGATTCCATCAGTTTGGAAATCTTGTAGTCTAACTTTCTTCATGAAAACCACTGGCTGATCTGGAACTAGGCACTAGACCAGGAGGAAGGCTCAGGGATTGTACAACTCACAATTATAGAAGGCGGGGGTACAGGATTAAAGCTTGTAACTATGCAAGGCATAATTCTGGAGGCCTAGGAAGGAAGATTGCACAGTTGAGGAGATTAATGAGGTAGGCTTTCCCACTGAGACTGTGCAATGAAGATTCAAAGAGAGAGAGAGGACAGGGGATTGCGCAACTAAGGAAGGTAGGGAGAAAACTTGTTGCTTACGACTATGCAATTCCCAAAAGGAGACTAGCTAGAGGGAAAAATTGCGCAGTTATGGAGGTTAAGAGGCAATCCTTAAGCACTATGACTATGCAATGTGTAGTCCTTGGAGGAAGAAATTATGCATTGCACATTTTCAAGAGGAAAGGGATCAACTTGATGCTTGTTACTGCATAATGTGTAGTTCAAGGAGGCTGAGTGCGGTCAAGTTGATCAGGTAGAGGATCTTCTAGTATTTGACTAAGTGTGGGATTAACAAAATAGATATGAAACCAAGGTTGCACTTGAACATGATCACATACTCAAAACATATGATGACCCAACATTGAACACTCAACACTTAGAAACAATATGGTCCCCTTCGTGTGATGACAAAACAACATAATCCTCCAAGTATGACACTTATGATATGCTTTGCGACGATAGTGATGAAACTTGTGCAATAGTGCATGAAAATTTGGCAATGAATCTAACACATATCTATATGATAAGTGGGACCCATCAACACCAAAGCTTCAGATCTAGGTGGATGTCAGTGGCCACCACCTATCCCACTTGGACCCGCACAACTGTCTCTTTCAGTTTTTTTTCCTTAATTGTAGCACAATTTACTATTTTTGGCAGTTTTTCGGGTTGTGAACTTCTGGAGCCGTTTTGAGGCCCTAAATGATGTTTTTTTGGGAAAACGAGAAGCAACATGGGTCATAGATTGATTCTTTTTGCTCAAAAGTTGTAGTCCTCGGATAGATCTTTCTAATGAGGTATTTTACGTGTCAAATGGAGATCATATGCCAAAGTTACGACCTCGAGAAGTTGATGTACTAATTTACCCAAATGGGGCCCATAGTTTGGTACTTCATCTCCTAGGGTTAGGTTTTTGGATGTTTAGGGTTTTCCATTGTTTCTCAATAATAAATAGGCCTTGGAGTCTCATTGTAACACAATTGAGAGACATGTATCCACCACATCTCTTCTTAGAGATAAGTTACCATCGCTCGAGCTAGTCTTATTTCCATTTTGTTTTGTAAGCATATTTCAGTATTTTACATTAATAAAATGAAGTATTATTTCCACTACATCTCTGTATTTATGGTTATTTTTTTATTTTATTACCTTCCTGTTTAAATATGGATCAGTGGTATCAGAGCAGTCTGCTTTTTCTATGTTTTTCTTTACATGTTCCCAACGAGGTCGAGATATAAGGAGTTCAGGCTTGAACAGGTCGAACCTTTCCAAGACCAGCCTCACAAATCCCGACAACTTCCCATGGCAGAAGAAAAGAAGGATGAGGGGGCAGGAGATCCTATCAAAATCTTGCTCGAAGAAGCCCTCGAGCGACAAAGGAACACAATGATGGACAACTTTACCCAGATCCTTCAAAGGCTACCCAGGGGTGACACATCTACTTCCAACAGCTACTCTAGAAGCACCACACCCTTTAAGGTATAAGTTAACTTTGATATTCCCATATTCGAGGGTTAGATAGATGCAAATGTTGTAGATAAATGGTTAAATATGTTAGAAGGGTATTTTTCTATTCATGATTTTTCGAGCCAGGAAAAGATTACTTTCTCTCTTCTCAAAGTCGCTCCCCATGTCAAGGACTAGTGGGAACCTACTGTGAGTAGAAGGATGAAAGTACAACCTCACTATTTTTAGCCACATCCACTTGGAATTCGTTTTGAGACGCCATCAAGGAAAAGTACTACCCTGTCAGGAGTTATGAGGATAAATACATAAATTGGACCACACTGCAGCAGGGAAGGGACCAAGACATGCCAGAGTTCACCAATATTTTTCATACCCTTCGCACAAAGTTGGGTATCAAGGATTCTGAGTGGCATTTGGTATTCAAATTCCGCAGTTGCCTACATAGGTACATCCAGGACGAGATGGAGTTCTCCTAGCTCAGCAGGGTGTACTGATATGTTGTCAAGACCGAGTAGAAGTTTAAAAAGAAGAAGTGAGACTTTGGATCCATGAATCCAAAGTAAGGGAAATGCTTCCCCTAAATGCAGAACCAAGGACAAATCCAAGATGGTGTGACCCAAGACAACCTGTCGAAGCCACATGAAAATAACAACACCACGAAGAAAAAGATGGACACAGGAAAGTGGTGTGAGTAACATAAGAGCCCCACTCATAACACAAGTGAGTGTCTGGCCAGGCAGTCACTGGTGGCCGAGTTGAAGGCTTCAGAATCATATGCATGTTCTAACCTTGAGTCAGAACTCGACGAGAGAAATGAAAGAGGGAAGCAGATCATTGATGCGGAGCCCAACACCACTGTTGCTACTGCAAAGATCCACAAGAATGTGCTTGAAGATCCGGAGAAGGGGGAGCGTCTTTTCCACTCACAAATATGGGCGAAGGGTTCGCCGCTACAATTCATTGTTGACAGTGGCAGCCAAAAGAACCTCATTTCAGCAAACGTCATGAAGCGATTGGGCATACTGACCATACCACACCTGCAGCCGTACAGAATCAGGTGGCTTTACCAAGGGTGAGATCTCCGAGTCTGCTAGCAGTTTCGCCTTTCCTAGAACATCAAGCCCTTCACATATGAGCTATTGTGTGATGTTGCACCTCTTGATTTTTTGTGATGTGTTATTAGGCCAACCATACTTGTGGAAGCAACATGTTGTGTATGAGTCAAGGCCTCGTGCTGTTATTATTTCTTTGGGTAATTCATTGTACAGGATATAGGAGGTAGCCCCACCTACTACCACCTCTTTGATCTTTGCTAAGAAATGTAGTAAGATCATCTCCCAGACTAGGAAATCTATTTTAAGTCTAATTCACTTCCAAAGTAAGGGGAAAATCATCACCACATCCATGACCCCCGAGAAGGGTTCCTCCACGCAGCAGAAGTAGGTGGATACGATCATGAAAGAATACAGGGACATCTTCTCCTCACCCACGGGGGTAAACTGTCAGGTCAAGCATTCATTTGATCTAACTCCCAGAGCACCTCTACCTAACGGGCGTATATATCGCTGCTCCATTTTGAAAAATGCCAAGTATAAGCAGCGGCATGATCAACATTCGGTGCCACACAAGTTTTAGGTGGGAGACAAAATTTGGTTGCATATGTAGAAAGAACGCCTTACAAGAGCCCATCGAAAGCTCAGACCACTCTGATATGGTCCTTACACCATTACCAAGGTTGTGAGAAACAATGCTTTGGAACACAACATTCCCCCATTCCTTGGCTTGCACTGAGTGTTCAATGTGGACCACCCTTGACCATGCTTCCCACCATTATTGGACACCTCAGAGATTGCAGTACAGCTCACCAAGGACCAAGTTCAGTAAAAGTTTCTGCATCTCTTGGAGGCACTCAACACAATGGGGACCATTGATTCCTAAAGGGGGAGGAATGATCTAGGTGGATGTTGGTGGCCACCCGCCTATCCCACTTGGACCCTCACAACTATATCTTTCAATTTTTCAGTTTCCTTAATTGTAGCACAATTTACTATTTTTGGCAGTATTTTGGGTCCTCAACTTTTGGAGTCGTTTTGAGGCCCTAAACGACATTTTTTAGGAAAACTGGGAGAAAAATGGACCACAGTTTGATGTTGCTCACACAAAAGTTGTAGTCGTCGGATAGATCTTTCTAATGAGGTATTGTGCATGTCAAACAAAGATAGTATGCCAAAGTTACGACCCCAGGAAGTTGATGTACCAATTTATCCAAACGGGGCCCATAGTTTGGCACTTCATCTCCTAGAGTTAGATTTTTGGATGTTTAGGGTTTTCCATTATTTCTCAATAATAAATAGGCATTGGAGCCTCATTGTAACACAGTTGAGAGGCATGTAGCTACCACATCTCTTCTTAGAGATAAGCTACCATTGCCTGAGCTAGTCTTATTTCCATTCTATTTTGTAAGCATATTTAAGTATTTTACATTAATGAAATGAAGTATTATTTCCATTGCATCTCTGTATTGTGTTCTTATTTAAATCCAGATAAAATTCCCCTTGAAATGAACCATAACCCCACTTTTTTCATTGTGCGACAATTCCCAAGCCAAAAGACGACACTTACGAAAGTAAGAGAAAAGTGAAAATGGAACTTGCAAAGGCTTAAAGAAAGTGAAGGCAACACATGCCAGAGTGAAAACAACATGAAATTGACACTTATCAAAGTGAATGCAAGTGAAAATAATAGTTGCAAACATTAAATCGACACTTGGGAAAACAAAGGTGCACTAGAGTGATAGTTGAGAAAACTCATTGAAATGAAAGTGCAATTGCAATCGAAATGAGAAGAATGTCAATGGAGAGTGCACACTAACTATCGATATGTATTGCACAGTACACCACAATACACTGTGCTTATGGATTGCGCAGTGTTGGGAATGGGTTCCCCCAAGAGCCATTTTGGGGCTAAAAGCCCATGTTTTGGGATAATTTTGTAATGAAATTGTAAAGTATCTGCATTTTGTGGTTGCGGAGCACGAAGGTGTGAAGAGTCATAAAGGGTTGTCCATGCTTATTTTGTAAGTGTTAAGTCGGATTGTATAAAAAAGAGCTAAGTAAGTAAGCTCTAGGAAGTTAGAGATGAATTAAGCATTGGAGTTTGGTAGAGAAGTCTGTGTTTTTGGGTCTTAGCGTAGGTAGATGCTTTGCAGTTGAGTGTGCAGAGGCCTAGGGTGGAAGTCTCCAACTAAGTGCGCGGACCCCTACAGCTGTGTGCATAGGGCGGATAGAGTTTGTATTAAACTGGAAGATATCAATAAAGAGAAGTATTATGCAGTTACTGTGTATTTACTCTCTGTTAATGCATTTGATTATATTGCGTTTTGGGTTTATTTTACAATGTTTATTTGATGCGCAAATATATGTGATTATATCTATGAATTGAATGCAAGTAAAGATATCAGTTTACGCGATGCTAACTATGATTTATTAGTAAGATAAGTAAAATGCTTGAGATAACTTGGGAGCCTATACAATACATTGTCACAACTGTGCGAAAGTACCTAAACTATGGGTTAGGGTTGCGTGAAGGTCAATCATACACCTTTGTGGAGGTAATGAAGGGCGAAATAAAGGATAGATTAATAGAGCCCTAAGGCTCAGTAACTCGTGTGAAAATAGGGGCAAAGGGTATAAATTGACATCACAACCATCTCAGGGTGCGAAAACTTGGTTTTAGCATCCCCCCATATTCCTTCGGGTGATACTTCAGTTTGTACTCCACGGGCTAATGTCAAAAGGGCCAGTAGTGTGGGATTTGTTTGGCTAACTAACGCTGAACCTGGGTTAGGGCCCACAAAGCCAACAAATGGTTCAGTTTCTGGGACCAGAATATGCATGAAAGATGTGTGATGTCGTATCACTGGAATCCAACTAAGAAAGAGGTCGAAGACTAGTTGGATAGGAAGATCCACGAAATCACAATTTAGGAGAACAAAAATCCATGACTAACAAAGGAATAGTGGCTAGACAGGTACCTATATACAGAAATCCATGAGATCTTTTTTTGTTTCTTTCCAGTTGAGTTATACGAGTGGATCACGAAGCTAGTGGATAGCCAAGGAAGGTGGAAGCTTGATGGTCCTATTGTCTGGACCTCAGAGTTAGTACAGAGACTAGAAAACTCTGAGGATAAGATTGCTAGCGCTGTCGATCATTGGCTCAATCATATCATAGGGGGGTTTGTGAAAAAATTTGTGGTCGATATCTCAGTCAGTTATAGCGAGGTGGAGTGGTGTTTTTTCAATGGTTTGTGAGGTAAGTTCTTGAAGTCTTTAAACACTTGGATTAAGATGTTATTATGCGAAAAACATGTTATTAAGCTACCTTGATGTTCGGAGCTATGTGAAGTGGAAAGAATTATAGGAATGAAGGAAGAAAGGGTCCTGGATATAGCCCACTGATTTCACCTCCTTTGAATGATGAAGAGGGAGTAGTGCAGGCATTACAAGAAAAAAGGACATTGGTGAGGGGCGAAAAACATCACCATAAGCTCATTGGTGATGGTGTTGACATGGCGAATTTTTGTGTGCCAACAAAGGGAAACCAACCCAATTGTAGGCCCTGATTAGATCTACTTTCGTTTGGAATGGCTAGTTCCGATGGGTTTTAAAGGATCCAGTAAACTGTTGTAGGTGTTGAAAGATTGCTCCCCAGAGGAAGACTTCCATTAAATCAACAAAAGAAACAACTAACCTATATGTATCAAGTCCTATCTATACTGATTCTACCTACTTATGCTAGTCCCAACTATTCTAATCTATCTTGCAGGAGCATAATAAAAGAGATTAAACATCATAAATAGGTTCCAAGTCCAAATGAATCAATTACTGAGTTCACCGATGAACAAGGCTATATTTAAGCTTACTTGCAATCTAATTATTCATACAAGAATACACATTCCTGTTTCTACAAATAAAACTTGCAACTGATTTTTAATGTAGCTTTGAATCAGAGACCACTCATGAGTTAACCATGATAACGAATTATATTCAAATAACCAAGACTGGTCATAAGCTGTCTGTTATCACTGTGCACAAAAAAACATATATATCCTCATGCCAGTCACAACACCCTGATTCCAAACATTAAAGAAAAAGGAAAATGAATCTAAAAAAAAAGGCTTCTTCTTGACCTAAACATTCTCCTTTATTAGAAAAATAAATCAAGCCCTATTCTGCCCCTCAAAAAGCCCCTCTTTTGTCTCCAAAGGTAATAATTATGCAGAAAGAAACTGACCCTCCATCTTCCCTTGACTTTTCACCTTCCTCTCTTTTCAATATACAAATTAAAATATATAGATGTAGAATGATGAGTGAAACCGCTGACACGTCGAGGCCACATTTACTGGAGCATTTCATTTCCTGGGGAAATGAATGGATGCCAATGGAAAGGAGAATGACTGTGTGTCATCTCTTCATGATAAACCCTGGGACAACATAACTTTCAGAATGCACATGTGACACATGGAAAATCGACCATGAATGCCTAAGGCCAGATCTTAAATAGGATACAACTGCATATATAAACTTTTCGGATCCACTCATGCATCCTTTACCCACAGCCATTCCTGATTCTTACATGTCTACTCTTCGATCTCGCTTTTATTCTCTTGATCCTCGCCTATAGAAATAATTAACATTAGCTATGATTATGAAAAATATGAAAGAAATGCCCAAAAAACAAACCTTGCCCTCATTAAAACTTTTATAAAGAGATGGACTACGTAACTCGGAGCTCTGTGTATAGTATCATGCATTTTTGTTGTCTATAGTATTCAATTCTTATTTAAGAATCACTTGATGGTATAAAAGGAGATAAAAGCAAGAGGGAGATATGATAAAGGCATATCGAAATAAAAAAGGAGCAAGTGTGAAAGAATTGGCCCCTGGTTTAGCCAAGGTTGCGAGGCAATCAAGTCGCAATCGCACATCGCAGTAGGCAGTCACATGCAACATGACCCCTGGTTCTGCCAATTGTGATTTGCAATGGGCCAAACCCGAAAAATATGTGTTATGTTTAATAATCTTGGTGGGTCCACTGTATTGCAGAGCGCCTCATGTACAAGCGCTGGGTTCCACCGATTGCAATTTGCAATGGGATTCGGACCCGAAAACATATGTGTTGCGTTTAATAATCCCTTCGGGTCCACCATATTGCGGAATGTTGAAGCTGATACACTAGTTGAAAGTGTCGATTGTGAGGTTCGATGTGATCGAAGGCCTGATCGCATCACAATTATTCATGGGAGATAGACCTTAGCCCTTACCCAATGCAAAATGCGATATGCAATGTAACGACGAACTCGAAAAATATAGACACGGTTAATTGCATTCGAAGTCTAGGAGGTCATTGCATATCGGATGCAAAAGAGGAATGTGTAGTGCAATTGTGAAAATTGCAAGATTGTGACAGTGATAAAGGCATGCATCAAGAAATGTGTAAAGACCGAGGAAGCATAGAAAAGGTAAGTTATGTATGCTTGTAGAGTATTTCTATTATAAAAGCATTATAATAGAAATAAAGACACAATAGAAGGTTTTTTGGGTTGAGTCCAAATACAACCATAGTAGAGAGTGGGGGTTGGTTATATGTGCGGGTATAGAGTACCATGAAGGTTTATGAGGATTGAATAAGTCCTAACGAAAGGATATGAATGAAGGGCTAGATTGAGTTATAAATAAATCATTGTGCAGAGATTTATTAAGGGGGCCTTAACCATTCAACTTTGAACAAATAATTCCATGTGATAACTCCAGTAAGAAATGGAAGATCAAACTTCTAGGGGACCTGTTAGTGTCGGTCTTGAGCCCTCCATCGGTGATCAAAAGCTCTTTGCATATGCATAGGTAGGTGTCTCATCAACATCAGTTTTGCATCCCGTTAGGCATGCCATAACACTGATGGAGGAGCTGGTCTTCGTTCCCTTCTTGGCTTTGCTGGATTAGGTCATATCATTTGAATGAGCTTGTGTCACACTTGTTTTATTTTTGTCTTGAAATCCCAAGTCTAGGTCTAGGGTTTTGGTCAAAATCAATGCAAGGTCATGAGTCAAAGGTCTATTAGTCCCCAGCAAGCCGGAAGGAAGTATGTAAATATGTTCCATTGATATTTTTCATCAGCTACAACTCATTTATACCTTGGATTTAAAAACTCTGTTTTTAAACCCAAGGTCATGTGAAATTTGCAAAAATAAGGAAAATTTTCAAAATTCTTCAGAATGCCGGCAATAACCCTGGTTTCCTCGTCAGAGTCCATCAGATAGTCAACCTGCAAAAAGAACGGAGTTAAAGCGCTTAAAAGATCAAATTCAGGCAAGGTGAACTTAAAACAGTGTTAAAGTGAGTGTCAAAGCAAAAACATTAGAAAGTGGGTTTGGTGATTTAATTTTTTTTTTAAACTTGGGCCTATAAGGAGTAAATTCCCTCTAAACATGTCTCATTATGCATGTGAGAGTTTGCAAAGACAAGAGAGAGAGCTCAAAGAGGCGATTTGCAGCAGTTAGAGTCTTTTTCAGGGGGCGTGACCACTCAAACCAGGTGCGCGACCAGTTGGGCGGGGCGCGACCACTCAGAGCGATCTCTACAGTGTGTTTTTACGAGGGGCGCGACCACTCAGCAGGGGCGCGACCACTCAGAACAGGGACGCGACCACTCGACCTGTTTTGTCCAGAAACCCTCCAAATCGATCAAATCACCCTCCTAAGTTGCTAAATTGATCGAGCATACTTCTTAGCATTTTGCAGGCAGAGGCAGCAGTTCAATTTATCCTTCAGTTTGCCCATCTTGCTCCAAAACCATGTCAGATACCGAGACTTATGAGCAAGGTGATGACCATTCATCATCTACAGAGGTGGAGGTATAGCAGAGGCCTCGTAAGGGGGGCAAAGGTGGTCATCATAGGAGACAGGAACCCACCTCTTTGGCAGAATTGCAGGCCTGTCCTTTGGCAATGAATGGTTTTCGATATATGTCATGTTTTCAGTTCTGTGAGAGGCTTGCTCAGATTCAACATCACAGGGAGTTGGCCCGTTTATTTGTTTTACACCTTCATGATGGGCAGGTCACTCTTGTAGGGGTGAATTTTGTACTATCTCCGGAGATGATTTCACAGGCTACCGGGATACCTAATGTGGGTGAGGTGTGGCCCAAGCACAAAATGCTGGATTTTGTTTATTTTGAGCCATATGTCAGGCCAGCATTTGTGAGTCACTTGTCAAGGGTCTTTCCTTTCAGATTCCTCCGGGCGGAGTATGCTCCAATCATGCAGCTTATCATGCAGTACTTTACATGCGAGGGAAGATTTTCACAGGTCTTCTCTTGTCACATTCACATGTTGATGCACTTTACCCGAGTGAGGATGATGAACATCCTGGTTTTCTTCTTCCAGGATATTCAGAGGATGTCATCCGTGTTTCAGAGGCAGTCCCCAGCTCAGCAGCATAGGAGTTTGTGTCATCATGGTCTCATTCAGCTCGTTGTTTCTCATCAGTTGAGTCAGTAGGGCATTCCATGGGCAGACTTCATTTCTCATGAGGTCTTTACAGCGCCACCACAGCCACAGCTAGAGCCAGAGGCCATTCATGAGGAGGGAGGTCCATCACACCAGCCTGAGATTATTGTGCTGAGACATGTTGTTTCCCCACTGCAGTGTACATATCAGAGAGGTCATAGGACCTTGTTTGCAGCAACTCGACGAGTATTTTCTCCACAGTAGGTGGAAGGGGTCTCGTCATCATCATCAGATCAGCGAGTGTTATCTCCACACCAGGTGGAAGGGGCCTCGTTGCCGACAGCAGCATAGGTAGCCGAGAGGGGCAAGCAGCCCATGATTGAGGAGAGAGGGTCAGGTGATCCGGTTATTGATCTTGACGCCGGTTCTCCTAGCACAAAGCTCAAGGATATCATCCGAGAGCAAAGCACCGAGATTCATTCGCTGCAAACACAATTATTGATGGCAAAATGGATAATCAAATATTTAGAGCAGCGAAACAAACAGCTTGAGGATGAGAAAGAGTTGGATGAGCTATGGAGGATTCGAAGTGATCAAGTCATCAACCGTAGGAGGCCCGGTGACTTGCTGCCCAAGGAGAGGGAATCCATGCTTATCCGGGTAAATAGACACTTAGATAGGCTGTTGGCTAAGGCCAATCGAAACAACAAATTGCTAAGGAACATGAAAAACCATTATTGGGCAAGGATGCATGTTTGCAAGGCGAAGATGAAAATGTTCCAAAGAAGGTTGTCCGAGGTCCACAAGAGGAAGAAGAAGACCAACCCGCTCCGTATCTTGGCTGAGGCCTCTCTCACTCACCATGATACTCATTATCTTCCTCCTAGCAGCAAACCCAAGAAATTTTGAAAATTTTGAGGCATTTTTGGCATTTTTGGGAATTTTACAGGTTTTGGCCATTCGAGTGGTCTCACCCCGTACGCGACCAATCATGAGGACAGCTCAGAACGGGGAAAACTCTACATTTTTGGATTTTTCATGTAAGGAAACACTTTCCTATGGAATGGTTTCAAATTTTGTGAAGATTTTGGCGCCCAAAAGCTCAAAATACAGGCAAATTTTGACTTTCTACCCCATTTTGAGTTGCAGAAAGCAGTCTTGGGAGATTTGATTTTTGAGCGGTCAAATCAACTCCAAATTCCAAAATTATAGTTGGGTTGGAAAGTCAACTTCCATACCTTTCCAACGCGCTATCCTGCACCTGATTTGGACACCGGGAAGGCCCTCAAACAGAGCTGCAAAGGGGAGCGACCAATCAAGATCAGGGGCGCGACCACTCGGGCAAATTTGCCAGTTTTGACCAGTTCGGCCAGCAAAGCACTGTTTTCACCTTGGTTGACTATTTGGGCATGTAAATGATGGATTCTTGTGTAAATTTCATGGCATTAGATACTTGTACTCTTCTTTACCACTTCTAGAAGCTCCTTTGATGTAAATAGTAAATATTTAATGCATGGATAGGTTTCCTAAGTTTTAGAGGCAAGTTGTTGAGCTGGCCTATTATCTAGTGATTGATTTAGAATTAGTTGCAACAGCTCCTAGGAAGCTGAGCTCGACCCCTAGAGGTGGGGAAAGGAGTTAGACCTTCTATATTATGCCTTCTCTTACTCATTTTCATGGTTGGACTCTAGAGGGAGAAGTTCTATTGTATATTTTGCTTGTATCTCTGCAATTTGAGGAAAAGGAAGGCCAGGGTTTTGCAGACTTCATTGTGGATTCTTGTGGATTATTGTGTTCATGGTGTGTTTCCTACTTGTCATTGTAAGTGTGTTTATGTGTTCCATCTCTTATTCTATTGCTGCTAATTAAACAAAAGAAATGATAAAGTTTGAATTCATGCATGCCATGCTCAGCTTTCAATTTTGTTTAATATTTATGTTTTCCACTGTCTAGAGAGGATTCAAATTCATTGTTTGCCCTTTTTAGCCTCTCTTCTTCTCTCCTTGACCATCTATCTCAGCTAAAGGCATCAGCATAAACTCCTACCTTGCCCCAAAGACCCACCTGCAAAAAACTGAGCTCAATCCCGCACCCTGAATTGCACTCCCTCCAAATGCCACCAAAAACCCCAAAAACTTTAAATCAACCCTCCTTATCAGTTTACTAGCCTAAAATCAGTGTTCCTAAT
>APFE031029111.1:0-10281 GCA_000404065.3 Pinus taeda
GAGGCGGAGCGGCGCTCTGAACGGTAGGTCACGGGAACTCTAAAACTGCTAGGGTTTCTGCAGCTTTCCTGCGACGGCAGGCTTCGCCAGATCTGACAGAAGTAACAGGTGACCAGCGGAAGGACTGGGTGCACAGCAACATGACTTCCCCCTCCGGGGTGGAAGGGGACGGGATGCCAATCGACCCTAGCCAGCAAGGACCAGAGGTGAGG
Source organism: Pinus taeda (assembly GCA_000404065.3). Taxonomy (NCBI): domain Eukaryota; kingdom Viridiplantae; phylum Streptophyta; class Pinopsida; order Pinales; family Pinaceae; genus Pinus; species Pinus taeda. The sequence goes on from APFE031029111.1 coordinate 213, forward strand.
GTTGACCCCAATCAGGAAACGAATGGCTCTGAAGCGGAGAACACAAAGAAGATCCACAGCGAACAAGACCAGTATGAGTCACCAAAGGTAAGCTCCTCTACGTGTAAGCCTGTAGCCGCCCATAGGCCAGAAGTAGAACTTCCTAGCCATTGCATTAACGCAAGAATCCAATACATGAGAGACCATGCCCTCATAGGAAAGTTTATAGGGCTCTGGCCGACAGAAAGAGCTTTAAGAAACTGGATCAATGTTGTCTAGCATCCAAAAGGAGAAATAACCTTATTACTAGGGCCCAAAGGTTTTTTTACAGCTATATTTATCTGCTTGGAAGATAAAAACAGAGTTTTTGAAGGCGAACCTTATTTCTTCAACTCAACCGGGCTTTTTCTTCGAGAATGGGTTGCTCATTTCAATCCAGACAAGGAAGATCTAAGTTATGCACCAGTTTGGATCAAACTTTTCTCTTTACCATGGGAATATTGGGGGGAAGATTCTCTTAAATCCATAGGTTCAGCTCTAGGAGATTTCGTCAAGGTTGCAGAAGAAACCAAAGCGGTCAGACATACTACATATGCCTCATATGCAAGGATTTGTGTTTATATGGACTTGAAGCAACCACTGCCGAATACGATGAGACTCTTTCATGAGGACCATGACTGGATCCAAGTAATAGATTACGAACATGTGCCTTTCAGATGCAGAAAATGCCATGTTATAGCGCATCTCTTCCAAGACTGCCCTTTGAATATAAAACCTTCAATCCAAAACACTCAAGCACAACAGTCACAGGACAGATACACCAAAGTTCCAAATCGAAGAAGAGGCAACAAAAAAGCAGCGAATCCTCCCAAGCAGAATCCAAAAGGGAATACCAAGGCTTCTACCAGCAACAGTTTTGATGCATTAGCAAATGCAGAGGACAAGGACAAAGTTATGGAGGAAAAAAGCGCACAAAACGCTGAAAAGCCTAAGACACAAAAAGATCAGCAAGAAGAAAAAAAAAGGCAACGAGCTCGGATACAGAGAACAACCCAGAAATGGAGACAGATAACAATAGCACCAGAAAGGAAAAAGGTAAGGAAGCTGAAGAAAATACACAAGAGCCGCAAATAATGGAGGTAGACGGGGAGACTATAGATATTGGGGAGCTTGATATCTTGGGCCTTGAACAAGCCTGTAAAACAGGTAAATTTGATAAAATCACGGATAAGCAGGTAGACAACCTCGTAGAAGTTCTGAGCAAAGCTCAAAAGAAGCATTCGTTAGGGGTACAGAAAGGAAGCCAATGGGATGGAAAATTTTTATCCAAAGACAGCAAAAAAAGAGGGCGCAAATCGACTCTAGAAAGGACAATAAAGATTGGCGAGGTTCTGGTTGAATCTGGCAGATATGCCAAACTCACCAAATACTTCAACTCCAACCCCAAACTGTCCCAATGAAGCTCATATCATGGAACATTCGAGGGCTAAATGGCCCCAGGAAAAGGAAACTTCTCAAAAATTTGATTATGGAAGAAAAACCAACAATGCTATTTGTACAAGAAACAAAATGCAGCTTGACATTCCTAGAAAAATCGGTGGCAAAGGCTTGGCCAGGTGCGCAGGTCACAGCGGTTGAGGCTCAAGGAGCTTCAGGTGGACTGGCTATTCTTTGGGATGCCAGTAAAATCCAATTGCAAAATATTCATGCAAACAAACATTTCATACAAGCAATATTTCATCTTCTGGGAACCAATATTTATGGACATCTAACCAATGTCTACTTCCCTCAAGAATCTCAGAAGAAGGAGGAAATATTAGACACCATTTCATATCTCAATTCCGACAGATTATATCCCCTCTGGCTAGCCGGCAGGGACTTCAATATGATTGCATCTCTAGAGGGAAAGAAGGGAGGGAGATGCAGGTTCAACAGAGATGGCTCCCTTCTCAAGGACTTTATCAACAACAACTGGTTGATTGACGTCTCCACCTCCAACGGACTGTATACATGGACCAACAAGAGAGCTAAGCCAATGCAAATCGCCTCTAGATTGGATCGATTTCTTATATCCGACAATGCAATACACACAGGAGGAGAATTTTTAGCCCATTTCGTTCCTTTCTCTGGCTCGGACCATTGGCCAGTTGCGCTACAGTGGAATAGACCGGACACAAGTATAAACAGGCCTTTCCGATTTGAAGCATTCTGGTTGTCTCATCCAGAATTCAAAGAATTCATTCAAACGACTTGGAAAACATGCAATCCGATGGCGCCCACAAAAATTGCAAGATTCCAAAAAAAATTAAAATTTCTCAAAGGCGAAATAAAAAAGTGGAACAAAAACACCTTTGGGAACATCTTTAAAGAAAAGGAGATTCTCATTCAAGAGATCAGAAAGATTCAACAAACAATTATCACGGAGGGAAGAACAGAGGAGCTAATGACTAAAGAACAACAAGCGGAACAAAAGTTATTAGAAAGGGACATGTAGGAGGAGATTCTATGGCGACAGAAATCACGCATCCGCTGGCTAAAGGAAGGGGAGAAGAATACTAAATTCTTCCACAAAACTACAGTACAATGGCGAATGCATAATCAGATTTCCCAGATCACAAATGCCCAAGGGGAGAAAATCGAGACACAGGTAGGTATGGAACAGGAATTCTTGCAGTACTTCAAGACCATGTCGCAGGAGCCGAATATCAACAGAACAAAGGAGATTGAAACAATAGTCAACAATATTCCGCGTCTAATTACGGAGAAGCACAACACTCTGCTCCTTAAGCCTATCAATCTGGAGGAAGTAGAGGCGGCGGTCAAACTCCTAAAGACAGGCAAAGCCCCTGGTCCTGATGGCTTTACATCAAATTTCTTTCAACACTTTTGGGAGCTGATTAAATGGGAAGTATGGCAACTGGTTGAAGAATCAAGATCCATGAGACGGATGTATCCGGGATTAAATGCAACTTTCATTGCCCTAATTCCAAAATATGAGAACTCCAACTCTCCCGAAAAATTCATACCAATAGCCTTGTGCAACATCATGTACAAGATTGTTTCAAAGGTAATAGCGCTTCGGCTGAAACCAATATTACCTCTTATTATCTCACCAGAACAATCAGGTTATGTGGAGGGATGACAGATAACGGATGGGATCATTCTTACCCATGAAATCATCCATTCCCTCAAGCAAACGAAGAAACCAGGTATGCTTCTAAAAATCGATCTATCTAAAGCTTTTGATAGCATATGTTGGGAATACATGCAAAAAATCTTGCAAGCATTTGGTTTTGATGCAGCCTGGATAAGGTGGATAAGCAGTCTCATATCATCCACTTTTTACTCTATCCTTGTCAATGGCATCCCTTCTGCCACTTTTCACCCATCCAGAGGCATTCGCCAAGGAGATCCCCTTTCCCCCTTTTTGTTTGTCATTATGGCAAAAGGATTAGGACGAAGCCTATAAGCAGCTATTTCAGAGGGACACCTTAAAGGCTTTTCATTCCATCAAACTCCCACCACCTCCCATCAACAGTTTGTCGATGACAACATGCTTTTCGGACACTCTTCTGTTCAAGAAGCCCGCTCTCTAATCTCCATTCTTGAAGCGTTCTCCAAAGCATCTGGGGCCCTTATAAACAAAGTGAAATCCCAAATCTTCTTCTTCAACACCCCCCCCATCACTCAACGAGCAATAGCACGCATCATAGGCTTCTCTGTAGCTTCCTTGCCCTCCAAATACCTAGGAGCACCCCTAATTGCCTCAGCTCTAAAGCACTCATCCTGGACCAACCTCCTTGAAAAGCTGGAGACAAAATTATTCCAATGGACTCACAGAGCCTTGAACATGGCAAGTAGAATGGTGCTCATCAAAGCGGTGCTACAGTCCATGCCGCTTTATCTTTTTTCTTTAATGGCAGCACCAAAAGGGGTGCTGAAAGCAATAAGACAGCTTCAACACAACTTCCTTTGGGGAAACTCAGGACCTAAAAGGAAATGGGCTCTAGTAAAATGGGAGAAAGTATGCACCCCAAAAATAACAGGAGGGATAGGGCTCAGGGATCCGGAACACAGTAATGCAGTTATGGGAGAGAAAATCTGGTGGAAATGGTTAACCTCCCCGAATACTCCATGGACCCGATTATGGCACGCCAAATATGCCAGTAACTTGCCACGGGAAGAAATAATAAGAATGACGGAAATAAGTAAAGGCTCAGCAATGTGGAATTCTGCCATAAAGCACAGAGAATTAATACAAAACCATAGCTTCTGGGAGGTAAAGGAAGGGAGCAGTGCAAGATTTTGGACAGACTCTTGGCAACAATTGCCTGCCTTAAATACTCTTATCCAAAATCTCCAAGCTCAGGAAATGAATCACATGGACAAGATTAACAAATTCTGGAATCCCCATACCAATTCAGAATATAGGGAATGGAAACCTACCCACCAGATACCACGGACGCCATCCAATCCTTGCTCTCAGCGGAATTAAAGAAAAGAAAGATCCTCAAGGAAGCAGGGGAGGACAAATTACGGTGGGGATACGAAGAGAAAGGGACATTCACGGCCAAGGAGGCTTACAGACTTCTTTTAAACGACCGCTTCAATAAGGATAAAGTGTGGGAAAAAATATGGAAGCCGCTAATTTGGCCAAAAATATCAACCTTCCTATGGCTTCTAGCTCACAACAGAATTCTGACATGGGACAATCTGAGAAAGAGGAAATTCGCAAGTCCCTCCATGTGCTTCAATTGCAAAAAGGAAGAGGAAACAGCGGCTCACTTAATGTTGACTTGCCCTTTAAGCAGACATATCTGGGAAAAAGTCTCCTTCAGAAGTCGCAAAGAGGGAAGAGTGCAGGGAGATATCCTCAACACGATTCGTACCTGGTCCCAATCGCCTTACCAAAGTAAAATTCTTAACACACTTTGGCAAATCGCTCCAGGGATTGTGATGTGGAACATCTGGAAAGAAAGGAATCAGAGGATTTTCAAGGATCGTACCTCACCAGTAGAAGAAATCTGGAAGATCATTCTCAACAATATACAAGAAACTATATCTATCAAGCAATGGGCTGCCGAGGACCTTCCCAATAACCAACAGGAACAAAGCATTTGGAGCAACTCGCAAATTAATCTTCAACTTCCCCAGGTCTCCCAAGTCAATGCAGTTATACATCAAGTTTCCCCATCCAAGTGGACCCCTCCTCCTCCGAACACGTATCTTCTCAACTTCGATGGCGCATCAAAAGGAAATCCAGGCAACACAAGCTATGGAGGTTTGATAAGAAATTCTCAAGGCCATCCCCTAATAACCTATTACGGATCAATAGGCTGGAACACCAACAACGCAGCAGAATTGGAGGGACTCTGGAGAGGACTCAAGATTGCACATACTCAAAGGATAACTCCTCTCATTGTCGAAGGAGATTCTCAGATAATAATAAACATGATCATAAAAATCCAACAGGGTAGGGAGGTCCAGAAGGTGAGCCACAGTTGGAGGTTAGAAACTAGACTAGAGACTCTCCAAACATTGCTCCAGAATCATATTGCATTAGCCTTCACACATATAAGGAGAGAAGGGAATAAAGTAGCTGATTTTCTAGCCAATTTAGGGGTGAACAGAGGAGAGGAATTCTTTGAAGGGTCTCTGCAGGGAGCAGCCTCAGACACAGAACTTAACACCTTCAAGAATATTCTCAACTATGATATGCAAATCAGAGATGAAGATCGCCCGGATGCGGGTGTTTGTCATGCGTGTACATGATATTTTAGCTTACCACGCGGGGGTGCGATGGGCAGCTGGTTCTCCATCAATCGAGGCATCAACAATGAAACCCTTTAAACGCCTGCCACCGGAAGGCATGAACATTCAATGCCCCTCATCAATGAAGTGCCTGCAGGACAGCTACCCATTACACTTCAAAATGGAGAAGCAGTATAAGCAGTCTTTCAACTGCGAGCCGGTTCAGACACTGGTTGAAGAGAGATTCCGAGAGCCAAACTGGAAATTCGCCCTGTTTTTAGTTTGCCTGCTCCTGAGTGTATTGGCTAGTGAGGGAGAAAGCTCAAGAAGGCACGGCATAAGAGGCAATCCAAAGCTTCCTGCCTGGTGTGCGGTTCAGGATTTCACTGGGCTGCATTACACCTCGACTCATTGGTTAATTGGAATGGCGCCAAGGTATAGAGCATCCTCTCGTCGAGGAGGCCAACGAAGCGGAGCCGGAAGGCAGGGAAATCGTAGTCCTATGCGCATTTCCCCCCTGAATCGAGCATCCCCTCCCTCCATTGGATCGGAGGACTCAAGGCAATCAATTTGCAATCGAGTTCAGACGACGAGATTTCATTATCGGCGCAGCACCAACAAACCTACAATCTCGGCTCTGGTCACTATTATTTTCGAGGAAGAAGATGGAGTAGAGGATTCATCTGAGAAGTAGTTGCCAGGTAGCTCTGCTATCTCTTCGCCAAGCGGGCAAGGGGGTGAAAATTCATATGACCCTTCTTCCCCCAGCAACTTGGTTGAGGAAAGCTCGCCAGCACCAACTGAGGAGCAAGAAGAAGCCAGAAAGGAAATTGATGGTATTCTGGACCTGAATGAGCCAGTAACGGCTCAAGACCAGTCAAGAAGCACTCAGGCTCAGGCAGGAGTCACCACCTCTGCCCTTCCAACTCATGGCGAGCCCAACCTGCCTGATTTCTAGCATGCCAACACCTTATATCCCATTTTGCCACCCGGAATGAGACTGGAGGACGTTCCAGAGGGAATGGAGATTACATGGGTACCTCTGGATAAGCTCACAGAATATCAGCCGGACAAAGACAATTGAACGAGTCACCCCTGCGAATTTTTTGAAGGTATGTGGACAAACTGCTGGAAAAATCCTAATTTTATGATAGTCGAGTTTTGTGATTTTGTCTGGTCCGGGACGTGGTTATGCTTGTCGGAGCTTGCTCAGCAGGGTGGGGATCTCTGCTATTCTGTTTCTGTTCGGTCAGCTGCAACACGAAGGATAGGGTCGGGTAGAAGTTTTGGTAGTGGATGCACAGTCATTTTGGGGGCAGTTCGGTGCCCCAACCTGGACATGGAAGTTGGTTTAAAAGATTGCGGAACTCAGGAATTACAGTCTATGTTCTGTCTCCTATGTTATGAACCTTATCTTTTGTAATGTCTTCACTGTAAGAGGCTCAAGCCTTAATGGCAAGGCCATTCTGGATGTCAGGTTGATAGAGAGCTGCACATTCTCTTGGCACTCTCAGAGGTCTCGCCCTCTTGTAAATATTTTTTCCTTTTTAATATAAATTAGCTTAGCCTTTGCGTAGAAAAAAAAAACATATGTGAGCATATGGGTCTCAATCTTATTTGAGAATCACTAAGAAGCATTGTTGCCTCATCACAATAACATAATTACCATCTATTAAGCCACATATTCATTGTACATTCAGTGATTAACCAAAACATAATGAGAGACATACATTTTCACTCTCATAAAACTCATCCATAACCATCATATAACCAACATAAATATGAAGGATATAATAGCAACACAAGCTGTATATAAAGAAGTAGAAAGAGAGCTCTTATTGATGATTGCATAAGCCAACGAGGTATGGGACTTCCACCATCCACCCGACCGTAGACTAGGCTGAACGAAATATCTCTTTCAGTCAATCACCCTCATGCCATATTCCAAGCATGAATGTGGGATCTCATAAAACAAATCAATCAAAATCATTGAGGGCTTCCATAGGCAAAACCACCTCAAACCTCAACTATGATTCCACCTCACAGTCAAACATCGCTAACCATCACCAGCTTGGTCTCTACCCAAGCCATCTAGGGCTCAAGAGCATTTGTTCCAACCAAGGCTTCCAGTACTAGTAACTCAACCCACAACTATCACCAAGCTTCCAGAGCGTTTATCCAACCAAGGCTTCTAGGACTAGTAACTCAACCCATTAAGTGATTCTAGAGTGATTGTGCAATCAAGGCTTCCAGGACTACTAACTCAACCCAAGCTATTACAGGGCTTCCAGAATGTTTGTCCAACCAAGGCTTTTAGGAAATAAAAACTCAACCCACAACCAAAGGCACTAGAAGGAAAAATAAAACCCAGAACACCATGGTTATCGAGGAAATGTCTAGGTTAGGAAAAACAACTATGAATCCAGTAAATCATCCATGGAAATGACAGATCATAAGCAAATAACCACATCCATATGCCATGCATCTGAAAACTAGTAAGGAAATCATACATGCAACTAGATGCCTACAAGAAAAGTCCATTGTAGTTACTGATCTCCATGTCCTCTTGTGCTTTATTTCTTTTTCCTTTTCCTTCCTGCTCCAAATCCCAAGTATGCCACAGTCCTGCAAGAGTGTCCAAGAAAACTCTAAGTGTTCAATAGTATGAGAGATAGAGCAAACGAGAGCTCCAAAACTCAATTGATCAAAATCCATGAACTGATCCCCAGAAGTATTTCTATTAATGAGACCTCTATTTTCTTTATTTTTCCATTATTTTCCTTCATTTTCCTTCTCATATGCAACCTATGGCATTTCACCTTCCTTTTCTTCTAATTTTCATTATTTTGGTAAATAAATGCCAATAAATCCCATTTTTCCTTTCCAAAGCCTTAACCATTACCTTTGCCAATTTCCATAGCCGTTAATTAATCAAAATTGATCCCCATCACCATGTTTCTACCCAACATTTAGCTTGGAATACGTGTCCCATGACCAAGATTTTATTTTACCATTATTGATTTTTACATGGATTTTTTACCAAGGTTGTTATAGAACCCTCCCCCTTGGCAGAAGACCGTCTTTGGTGTTCAACGACACCTACAATTACAAAACTATTGTAAACAAAACATATTACATGCTGGATGGTATAAATGCTAGATTTACACCCACATTTAAATTGTGAATCTGGGGTCGTAAGAACTAGAGATGTAGCACCATATATGACAAAATATGATCTTAGGGACTCGTAAGATCAAAACAAATCGAAAAGGGAATCATTCAAGAAAATACATTCCAAAGTAAACACACTGCAAGAAATAAAGAATGCAAAATCTTCTTAAAAGACCACAACTAAGCTGCAAATATGCAAGCATGAAACAAATTGAATTTCAAACTATTTTAAAATTTGTATTGAAAATGTTTCTTCCGAATGATGCAAGCAATGTTGCTGGAAAGAAATCATAAGTGTATGGAAATATTCAATTCAAACTTTTTAAATTATTGAGCCACGATATATTCAAGGGTATTTGCTAGGCACTTGCTTATATCTTGGTGTTAAAATATGCTAATGAATGTTGTTTCCATGATCAATTTCATGAGAAGATTTAAATCCTTTATGAGTGCCAAACAATATGAATATCAAATGAAATCAAACCCTTGTTTATTTTATAGCACTATCATTACCATTTTAAATTCCTGCAACAGGGCACAATGAGAAAAATGAAAAGCAGTTGACAATCTTTATTCTATAATTAAATTCTAAATTTAAAAAGTCATGTATTTAAATATTAAATGTAAAGGAAATGGCAGAACAAAGTTAAAGCATGCCACACCATTCAGGAAATGAAACACGCATTTCAGAAAATGCAGTTAAATAGAAGTAGAAATCAAATTGTAGCAAAATAAATCTTTCTAACATGAGATGAAATGCAGTAAACTACATAACTCTTGAGTAATCTAAATGATCAATTGACTGGTGGCACCGATCACCCAGCTCGATCTTCCTGAAAAGGGACTACATTAACACAACATCTCAGAAGTTAAAAGAGCTGAAAACATAATTTAACTGCAAATTCATATTGTTGTATAAATCAAATTACAAAGATAATCAATTGAATCAAATGGTAAAAATCCTATAATGCTAGCTCCAATCCGTAATTGAGTGTTATACTACAATCGCTAGCCTACTCCTAACCTCTGCAATCCTAGCCTCAACCTAGTTCTATGTGATCTCGTCCTCCCTATGCGTGCACAACAATCTCCATTTTATAACAGCAATGCTGCTCTAATTAAATCAATTGATGGTTACATAAAATATTAAATTTGGATTTTCTAGTTA
>APFE031029114.1:0-31976 GCA_000404065.3 Pinus taeda
TCGCTCAATGATGAGCTTGTCTGTAGAGGGAATGAGGAGTTGATATCCCTTCACACCATCAGGGTATCCAACAAAGATGCACTCAATGCTCTGTGGATCAAGAGCTTTCCTCTTTTCAGAGGGGATCCGGGCCCATGCTTGAGAGCCGAAAACACGGAGGTGAGTGATCTCTGGTTTAGTGCCGCTCCAAGCCTCAAAGGGGGTCTGATCCTTGATAGACCTATGAGGAGATCTGTTCTGGATGTAGTTAGCATAATTAAGTGCTTCGGCCCATAGCTTATGAGGCAATGACTTAGCACGCAGCATGCAGGAAGCCATCTCTTTGAGAGATCGGTTCTTTCTCTCAGCAACTCCGTTCTGTTGCGGAGTGTATGGAACTGTGTACTGCAACTGTATGCCGGACTGAAGGCAAAGGTTCCGAAGTGCTGTGTTAACATATTTCCCCCCATTGTCTGTACGGAGGGCTTTGATCTTTCTCTCTGACTGTGTCTCAACTAGTGCTTTGAAATCTTCAAAGTGCTCAAAAACTTCAGATTTGTTCCTGAGGAGATACACCCAAGTATACCGTGAGAAATCATCAATAAATGTAAGCACATACCTTGCTTTGTTGATGGAAGGATGAGGAAAGGGCCCCATGAGATCACTATGGATCAGATCTAGAGGAGAGGATGCTCTGTGAGTCTTGCCGGTGTCAAACTTTTCTCTGGGATGTTTGCCAAGAACACATCCTTCACAAACTCCTTCGGAGAAACTGATATTTGGAAAGCCTTCCACCATCTCATTCTTGCTTAGCTGCTGCATATACCTGTAATTTAAGTGACCGAACCTTTCGTGCCAAAGCCTACTACTATCATCAGCATGTGTAAGCAATAAGGAGGATTCAGATTCAATAAATTCAGAAAATGTATACAGTCCGGCTCCATTGTTTACCTCACCAGTTGCAATTTTGGCACTGCTATGTAGATCATATATGTTTACTGCATCTGGAGTGAATTCCACTCTCTTTCCGGTGCCGGAATGAGTGATTTGATAAACTGAAAGAAGGTTTATCAAAAGTTTTGGAACATGAAGCACATCTTCAAAGATTCCATGTAAAAGTTCCACTCTCCCTTTTCCGGTGACCTCAATAGGTGAGTCATCTCCCATAAGGATGGGAGGTCCTTTTCATGCATCCAAAGAGGAATAGACTTCCTTTGCAGCAGCCATATGATGTGATGCACCAGAATCTATAATCCATGCATCAAGGGAAGAATTAATTGCAACTAAAGCATGAAAATTGTTACCTTTCTCGTGTGGCGGATCCTCAGCTTTTTTCTTGGCGCCCTGAGGGATGTGGTCCCCAAGGTTGTGCTTCTGAAGAATTTCTGCCATTTGGTCAATTTGTTTCTTCATGCAAGTGGATTCTGGATGGAATCCTCTTTGGCAGTAGGTGCATCTATTTCCTTTCTTCCCTTTCTCATTTCTCAAGCCGGAGGAGTCATTGAAGGGCTTGGTGTACCCTTCCTTCTTTGGATGGGAATGCGCTTTTCCCTTGTCTTTTTGCTGCTGATTTTTCTGACTTGAATCAGATCTGTGATGTTTATTGTGGCTGCTATCATGCACAGCAAGTGCATGCGCTTTTGAAGGCTTGATTTTCCCCATGCCAATGAGTTTATCTTGCTCAAAAATAAGGGACTCCATAATTTCTTGGAGAGAAGGCATAGTATAGGATTTACCTGTTGCGAGCCTTACTGAATGAAATGTAGACACAAAGACGGAGTATTCCAGTCTGAGCTTTGACATAATAGAGAGAATTTGGCGACTCTCCTCCTTGGATTTGTCAATTCCACAACCCTTGAGTTGCAGCAATAGATCATTATATTTGGTGAAGAAGTCTTGAATTCTATCATAGTTCCGTGGATCCAATGGTAGCAGCTCCACTTCGAGCATATGTCCTTTCATCTCATCTTGTTTCCCGTATAGATCTTCAACCTTTTTCCAAATCTCATTGGGAGTATTGCAAGAAGATAGATGAAACTGCAACTCTGGAGAGATGCACATGCATATGGATCTGTGGGCCTCATCCATACGGTTGAGGTACTTGGATTTCTCTATGGCTGAAGTGGGTTCCACTTCTGTAGCCATGGTAATCCTGTACAACCCTTTTTGACGAAGGTATCGAGCCATTTGGTCCTTCCATTCGTGATAGTTGTACGTGTTAGGATCGATGCTTTGGGAAACTCCATTTTTTTGTCAATCTTCGATCTCCGAGCTGTAATACCTGCAAAATAAAATACTGGTGCGCCTTTATCTAGCAACCTGTGGGCTCTAATACCATGTAAATGTGTTAGAAAACCTGCACAGATGAATCTAGCTAGTAAAGGTTGAACACACAGCTTTGCAGAGCAAAAACATTAAAAGAAAATTGAAAGAAGAAAAGAATGATTCATTAGAAAATATGTTACAATGGCTCATTATATAGCATTACTGGGTGAAGATCCCAAGGTAATGAACTATAGTGGTGATCAATGAGAAGACTAAACACCTACAACAAGTTCCGGAGATAACTAGTCAGTTGCGGAGTTAAAGAAGGAGCAAATCAAGGAGTAAATCATGCAAAAGGAATCTTGCATGCAATCCCATGCTCTAACTAAGAGTCCGCATGTAGATGTGTAGTAGTTGCATGTAGTTGCATGCTTTAACTGAGAGTCTGCATGTAGTTGCATGCTATAACTGAGAATCTGCATGTAGGTGTAGTAGTTCCAAAAGGTATATTGCACTTGTACACGTTTAGAGTCCGATTCTCTTTACCTAAAATGTGGAAGATGGCGTCTCCATATTGTGAAAACGGTATATGGAGATTATTATTGGAGTGATCAAAATAATTGCAGTCCTTGTCTCTGATCACAACTAAGAAGTTCGGAGAATATGCCTTTTGTATTGTGTAATTCTGGGCATAAATCTCGATAACTGGACTTGAGTTCTGCACACAGTTGATCTGAACGCCAGGGTGACCGCATCCGCACTTTCCTACACCAAAGGGATACGTTAGATTCATGCTCCCACAGTTACTGGTATTTAGGCAATACTCATATTGCGCGTCGAAGCATAACGAGTAGCGGATTAGAGAGGCACAGCAGGCTGTAAGGAAAAGAAAGAAGGCGTGTCGAGGCGGCGGAAAAACATATAATTCCATGAAGAGAGGCTTCGATCTTGTGAAGACGAAGATGATCACAGTCAGAATGGGGGCGGAGGTAGCAGTGGAGTAATTTTCAGGAATGATCTCTGGGAGACAAAAATTATAGATGTGTAGTATAGTTTTCAGAAAGCATGTATATAAGAAATCGAGGCGAAATTCTTTATTTATTATTATTATCGTCTTTAGGTCGAATACTTTTTTTTAAAAAATAAATGGATTCAGGACGAGCAGAGTGCACGCTCATAGTTTTAGGTTTTATTTTGGTTGATTCAATGGATATGGTGATTTTAAGATTTTATAACATTATGTATTTTTAATATATGAATAAAATTTAGAAAAATTCCTGAAATACTCGAATTATGAAAACTTGATAACTCTAATACCAAATTGGAAGCAAAATATTAAAGGAAAAAAACATAAAAAAATTAACTCCAATACCAAATTTGATGCAAAATATTGAAAGGAAAAGAATAAAAGAAATTTAAAATACAGCCTTTGAATTCCACTGTGAATATTTTAGCACATCAATTCTCCCTGGATCCGCTTATATTAATCGAGTGAACAGTAACTTATACGTCGAATCTTCGACAGATTTAACACATCAACTCTTCATGGCCACTTATTTATTAATCGAGTGAACAGTTCGACGACTCTTGATGATGTGAACAGTTATTCCTCAAATCGTCCAGTTGCCTATAATTTATCCATCAAGTGAACGGTCATGCGTAAGTTGACCCAGATTCCACTCATCTTTTTTGCCCAACGAGGATTAAGTATTTTTGAGAAAACTTATCCAAATAAATATTTTTGAGAAAATTTATTATAATTTAGTTGTGAAACAAGCAGTTTTGTTAACCATTTCTTATCATAATTTAATTGTAAAAGCAATAAAAATTAAGTATTTAAAAAAAAAAGTTATCTTAATGTCGGATCCAATATTTTTGAGAAAAATTATCATGTGAAACCAGCAGTGCTGCCAGCCATCACTCAAACTAGTGCTACCAGCCATTTCTCAAGAGGATTAAGTGTTTTTGGGAAAACTTATTATAATAGATTGTCAAACTAGAACTGCCCACAACCATCACTAAGTATTACAAAAATGTTTATGATATTTAGATTAAATTTACTTATAAATTATTGATTAATTTCTTATCTCTCAATTTATTCAAATTCTTTTAATTAAATCTTATTGTAATTTAATTATTGACAATACTAATATTATCTCAAAACCATCACCAAAACCCAACTCATAACTTCAATTACCAATTACATTTAATGTAAACGACCTATTCTACATTAATGTAAAGGCAAAATCCGAGCCAGAGCTTCCAATTGAAATAGATAAAACTACATCAATTATAGCGGAGTAGTGATATATACAATTTTCTCCTAGAACACCCTGACATATACACGAATTTATAGAAACCAAAACACCAATCTGCACAACTACTAGAGCCCTGCCACCCATTCAACCCACAACAAGCCAAACTGGGACTGGACTCTAATTCAAAAAAGAGGACCATTCTCGCCAAATGTGGAATATACACACAATTTTTTCACTGTGCTATATGACTATAAATATAAATAATAATTAAAAGAAAAATATTCTTTTATAAAAAAATTAATATATAATTATCTATAAAAACAAAGTTATCACTACCAATTTAAAAAACTCTCTATGTTCAGAAAAAAGGCTTTCTACAGTGTTAATAGAAGCTAAAATCATAAAAGTTATTCATAAATTATTAAAGTATTGAATAGAGTGTCATAATGTTGAGCTAATAGAGCATGCCACAACGACGTGAAATAAGAATGCGACGTGAAATAAGAATGTTTACTATTAAAAATAGTCCTAAGTACGTTTGAGTTTGACCATTACTGATGGGTTATTTTAATATGTTCACTAGAATTATAGCTGGTGGGTTATTTAGTCATGAGATATCTTATAATTGAATTTGATGAATGTAAATTTTTTACATTGATAATCACTAACAGTTGTAAAAAATACTCATGATATCTGAATTAATAATTAGATGATATAAAATCTACATGAACTAGTAACTTATGTAGTTGATAAGGATTAAGTATTAAAAAATACTCATGATATCTGAATTAATAATGAGATGATATAAAACCTACATGAACTAGTAACTTATGTAACATATTATTCGTGACGGATTTAGATTTAACTTAAAATGCTTGTAAAGTGTGAATTAATAATTAAATTTCAAGTTAGTTAAATATTTTTGTAATAATTAAATTTCTTATTAATTAAATATTTTTTTAATAATAAAATTTTTACTAAATTGAGTATCTTTTAATTCATTCTTACCTAAGTATCTTTTAATTCAAATTTAAATTATTGGTAAGTTATTAATATGACAATTATATTAAATTATAAAAAAGTTTTTCAATTCAATTGTAGTTTTAGAAGAGTAAAGAAAATATTTATTTCTTAAGTTTATTTTCAAAAATTTTATTTTCAAGGATAATTTCACAAGAATAATAGATTGCATGAATATATTATTATTATTTATCAAATTTATGCTTAAAATTTTAAAAATAAAATTTTATATTTCCTAATAATTTTTTATAACATTGATTATAGACTTCTAAATTTTGAGATATAATTTTAGCTTTAAAAAATTGTCAAACCATAGTTTCAAAATTTCCTTACTCTTCACAATATTTAACCACAATTGTTTCCTTGTCCTCACACGTTCCTATTTACAACTTCTAAAGCATAATTAAGCTTTCAAATTTCTTCAAAACATAAATATGTTTAACTAAAAATATAATTACTAAATGAAAAGAATCCAAACCAAAAATGTTAAATTCATCTATACTTACCACCATTTTTATAACCTTGGATAATAAGAGCATCTCTTGAGATACTTCACATTGCTTTCTTCTTGAAATTTAGAGACAACAATATTTTCATCATGATGTAAGTCAATAATTTTCTTTCTCATACAAATGTGTCCTTAAACCAATGGAAACGGAGACAAAACTTTCTCTTGATATCAATAATCACCTTCATCATTACTACTATAGAATCATCATCCTCAAAACACATTCTTATTTATTTTCAAGGCTTAGGCAATTTTGTCTTTCACCAAGTTTCCAGTAAACACTCAGCTAGATAAATCCTTTTACAACGCTAGTTAAAATTTTAATGGAAATTTTTTCAAAGATGATATACTTGCAGTTGGCAAGCCCTTGAACCGTCTTCCCATTTTCTTGAAACATAAACAATTTCATTACTACATTTTCAATAGAAACATAAGTTGAATGAGACATAAGTGAAAATCTTTCAGACTTTCAGCTGGTTTATTTTCTCTTTTCATCCTTGAATTTAGAAATGTCCTCCTCCCTTTCTTATTTATTAGGCATAGGGTCAGCGAAACCATGTATGTCTGAGAAATTAAATGGAGTAAACTTAACAATAGTAAGGGTGAAAAATGAATTGGCTATGATAATGATATGCAATTACTAGTATGGATATATATATCTCCATTTTTCTCTCACAATTATTCCATCAATCATTCTCGAGATGAACGAGTTATGAAATATGAACCATATTTTCTTGCTAGGCTTTAAAAGAATTACATTTAGCCGCACCCTGAATATCCCCTGCCATTTCAGTTCATTACAGGATGATTTGAAATGATGATTTATTATAGGCTCTGGTGACATGAATAGGATGAGGATATGAATGAACCTTAATAAGGATAACATAATGGTTTGAGTCGGTCGAGAGTACAACATTACTTACTGAAGACTCTTCGGTTGAGATGGGCCGAAGCCCTGGTGAAGGAATGCATCCAACAATGTTATCTCTCACTGGTCCTCTCATGCCATGATTCACCCATAAATCCACATTGTTATCTCGGAAATCACTTCAATTATAATACACAACTTATGCTACTTCGATCTGATACCTCTCAACTCAGAGGAAAAATGTGGATTTAGAGTGTAAATTTTTATGAGCATGGTCGAGATTCATGTATGCTCTCGACACACTTCTTCATGGGAATTGGTTGACAGTTAAAGCACTGACATTGATGTATGGAAAATACCTCACTAAAAAGTAATAGGTTATGTCTATGATCAGCCGAGACAATAAAAACTTTACATATTTTAACCGGATACAAGGTTTCAACCATAGATATTGGGGCACTAGTATACAAATGGCATACAGTCCAGTAGGCAACTATACTATAACCAAAATTATTGAGGATGACACGATCAAATCTAGTGATAGAACACATCTTTGTGTTATATTCTCCAAAAAAAGGAAAAGGAATAATAAACGTTTATAGAGAATGGGACCACGAATTAGCCAAGGAGGGAGTTGAAAATTTGGGAATCCTTTGCCATAGAAACATAGCAAAACTCTAATGTTATCTATCCAACAATGATTCCAACACCTTGGTCCATGAATACGTGCTTAATAGGAATTTGTACAAAGCCTTGCATGACAATAATGATTTGGATTGGCCCAAGAAACATAAGACTATGTCCCATGGCTTGTAATGTTTGTATCAATCATGTGAGGAATATAATTTGGTCTGAATATTTAGGAAATGTTTGGTAACGCCAACATTCAGCTGGCCATTTGGCAATAACAATTATCAGTCTCTCTAGGATGAATTTCCTCGTTGTGACCAATAAGCCTAAAAACCTAAAGGCGTGGCATTGTAGTATCCATGTTTAGAAGACTGATCGAGCATGACAGGATGCCATACCAATCATTCACACTATAGAGTGTGTCATGCAAGGCGTTACTTGAAATAATCCTAACCAGAAGATACGAAACAACGCATCCACCATAGAATGCCATAAGAATTTGGATCTCTTCTAATTCATATACCTAACACTCTAATTGATGCTTAGCTGACTATTGCATAGTTAAACTATCTCCTATAGTTATATTCCTGTTTTTCTGAATGACTCACCAACTTTATGTTGGAAATAATACTGAGGGGGGGGGGGGTGAATCAGTATTATCAAGTCAAATATTCCCTTTTCAAATCCAGATGATATACGCTACTTCTGTTAATTAAAACCGCGTATATACGCAACTATGCAGAAGGAAACCCATGTATACAATGCAAACTTATAATTTACTTTATCTTACAGATGTTGATTAGTAATCTGAGTATCAGAATCAAATAACCAGTAACCATAAACAGTAAAATAGAGAAAAAGACAATCACACACAAGAACACAAGATATAAGGTGGAAACCCAATGTGGGTGAAAACCCACCTGCTGCAATTCGTCTCTATCTTCTTTTTAATTAGAAACTTCTTTTTACAATGTACTGGTGCAGTCCTTTACCAGTACGTAGGTTGCAACCTGCAGAGAGCTACAACCCTCTCTCGGTTTCTAGCTTCTCCTGGAAGGGAGCTACAACCCCCTTTTCTCTTGCACTAGCCAAGATACTAGTACGTAGGTGCTGGCCTACTGAAGGCTACAACCTTCTCTTTCTTCCAGAGACCACGTTTCATAAATTTTCAGACTGGATCCATGATCATCAATCAATCATCAAAAAATTCTGCATCAAACGGTCTCCTTTTCACCAAGTAGCACTGAATCAAGTAGACACTTCTCTGACAGCTGTACCCAAATCACAGTAATAGTAACTACATACCAAATTCTAAACCCAGAACACTGCAGTAATAAACAGAAGCAGCTATATCACAACTCAAAAGATATACGCTACTTTAATAACCTGAAACCTGCATGCATACACTTCTTTGTTTGGAGAAACCTGCATATACGCTATTTTCATTCACTGTACCAGTGTGTATACGCGTCTTCACTTCACCGAACTTGCGTACAGATCTATAAAGGATAATTCACTCTTTCAGATATTCAAACACTAATTAACCTAGATTATCAGATTTATAGATCAAGCAAGCGCCGCATATAACATATCAAAATCATACAAAGATACTATCATTAAAGCTTAAATATTATGACCCATCAATAGAACTTATCCTTCTCTTTGTGCTAGGGTTCCTCCTTCATTCAAATCCAGAACTGCACCATAACCTTAATCACCAATATTTCAGATCTAGCACATTATCATATATTCAATAATTCAGATGATCATTTGCCAAATGATCTTCTTCCTCTTTTATAGTCTTAGGCCTTTCACAATACCATGGTCCAAAACCATAATAAATCAATACCATGGATCCAATACCTGGGATCAACACATCTGACGAGACACCATGGTCCAAAACGATAGGTTCAAATACCAAGGACTAATTACCACGATCCAAAAGTAAGTTCTCCAACATATACGAGCTTTTGTAACGTCTAACCCGCGTGTATACACGTCTTCATCTAAATGAATCTGCGTATATGTCTTTTCCTTCACTCTAAAAGCCTGGACTGAGATCTGTTACCAAAGAGAGTTTCCATCAAGGACAACACCTGTGCCATAGCTCTAAATCAGTGCCAAAATGCCAACACTTTAGTTATGTAGTAGTAAACAATGGGGTCATCCCAATGAGAAGACAGGCCAAATTATTAGTTTCAACATTTTATTGACCACATATAGGGTTGTGTTACAAGACAATCCCATTCTCTCAAAAACCAAGTGGAATTGTCTCAAGGTCGATGCACACATCTAATGGAAACTAATGAATCTTCACCTTGCGTTTCTTTATGTGAATTTAGTTCCAAATGGAAAGAATTCAGAGTAAACAACGCTCTCATACCAGATCAAAGATTGGGGACACAACAAAAGACACAGCTACAACTGTTAAATTACAAAAACCAAACATTAATTTACAGAAGGTCAAGTGGTTACAATTGTGTACAATTCACACTCTATACATCTGGACTATGCCTTGTCTACATTTATACAAAAACTAAGTTTGTTATTTGCCCTTTCGACACTAAATAGGTTGAGGTTGTGATGGCTCTTCGAAACTCAACAATTATGGCGGTGTGCCCTTCAAGTCTGCATAGGTCATGGCGGTGACGGTGAGGCGGTGTGGAGTGCAGCAATTGCGGTGCATTGTCAGGAGTAATTATTCCCAACACTCCCCCTTAACAACTTAATGATGGCTTAACAAAACTTAAACATGCGTGGTCTAAGTCTCAGCTAAGCTTATAATGATTCAAAAACTTTGATACCAAATATTTTGCTCGATTTCTTTTTCCTTTTCTTCCAGATCGTGTATCCTCTGAAACAATTGTATCCTCTAAACTACTTCAACTTTTTCATTTTAGTGTAGGTTCTAAATTTCAGTTTTTTCATTTTTTGTTGCAACTCTACCATCGTTATATGTTTATTTATCATAAAAACATAGAAAATCATTTCAGATTGTCCGTGGATGTCTTCTACGTTTTCAAAACATTGTTCATATGTAGACTACTTCCACATGTCATCTTCTATAGTTTTCTCTACATCATAAATCTTCTGATTATCAATTTGCTGCAACATAGGTTCATAATAGAATTTTATTTCTTCGGAACTCCAATACATGAAAATTTCATTTTCAATATGATCCATATTGTCTTCAATATTCATAGCTGCAACTTCTATGCAGGCATCATCAATACGTGGTTTTTGAAGCCATGCTTCAAAGAAATTTAATTCTTATTCATAATCATTCTGTGTACCCACACACTGGAAATCAATGTTAGAATTAAAAATATTTACAGAACCACATTGGTTTTGTTCCTTCTTTGGGTTTTCCTCTGTCATTGTTTTCTCTTTGTGGGCTTCCTTCTTTGTTTCTGACTCTATTTCTGCCTCTCTCTCTGTCTCTTCCACTTCACTTTCAAATGCAAGTGGGTTTCTCTCGCCAAATAACAGTGTATCAATAAGATGTTTATGTTGCATCATTTGCAACCACTCATCATGAGTTAATTGTTTTTCATCAAATTTAACATCAACAATTTAAATTGCTAGATCCACTAAACCAGATGCTTCTCCATTGGAAACATTATCTATGCCAAAATCAACGTCTACTAATAACACACCATCAACATTGTGATCCACTTTCAAGTGAGATTCACAGAACTCTTCATCTCTCTGTAGATTCACTACTATAGATCCATTTTCATTCTCATTTTCAAGCACTGCTATAACAGGTTGAACAATACTATTGTCTTTTATTTGATTACTCCCCTTGCATCAAATTTTGCTTCGAGGATCTTCCATGCTTCATTAGAAGTTGTAGCTTCTACTACCTTGCAGTATGGTGTTGGGGAGATGTGGGCTCTATTGTATTTATGAATTAGGACAAGTTTAGTGGCAGATATAGTTTTGTGAGGAAATACAAAACTTGAGCTCTACCAATGGGAATGAGCTTGTTAATTCACATGAAGAGCTTCAACCTCATCTGCTGCAACAAGTTTCTACCACCAAAGTTAGAAGATATTTTAACAATTGAGATCTCTCCTCATCACAAACAATATTACAAATGGTCCTTGGAGAAAACCTTTCAAGATTCAAACGAGTGAGTAAAAAGTAGATGGCCAATAAGTTATATATACTAGTAGACTACTTGAAGCTTGGGAAAAATGAAGAACATGAGAATAATGAAAAGAACTCAGGGAACTTGAATTTCTTTGTCATGATGCACAATAAGAATGCACTGCTCAAAACTTGAAGGCCTGTTTTGTGCTTGTTTCATCAATTAATGGGTGTATCTTTTTAGGAGTTTATCAACAACACCAATAATCATTTCATTCATGATAGAGGGAGGGATATTTATTATCACTTTTTATATATTGTTACTTTAAGATATTTCCAATTTGTATTTTGATTATTTGTTATGTACTTGCAAGGATGAAGTTGTTTGGAAGGTTGATGCTAGTTCTCTTAGTTATGAAAATGTGGAATGCCAATGATTATGTAAAGGTCTATTTGTACATGTAAAGGCACTTAGAAGATGATAGGTCATAGAATAAATAAAGAGTTATTTGGAATGTGTTGAGTCTTGTGAGTCAAATGTGCCATGAGGAATTTTAAGAGTCATGGGAGAGGTGAATGGCCATTGAGGCATTTGCATAAAGAGACCCTCATGCCTCATTTGTAGGGGATTTTAACACTTGAATCATGTATCATAACTATAGTAAGCATTTCGAGCATAGAGCGCTCCTACTCTTGGGAGATTATGGCCAGAGTGATGGTCAGGCTAGTGTTTCTATCTAACAAATGATATGAACAACCCTCATTCCACTATTCTATTTTGATGGGATTGTAGCACATGTATTTGGATTTATCAACATATTAATGAGAGGCTTTTAACTCTTTGCAGCGATGCATTTTCATGGAATTTGTAATAGATATCAACACTTTTAGAGTGGGTGCATGTGTGATTTCATATTGGTTATATGTTAATGAACTAGTATGTTGTGTATGACTCATATGTTTATTTTTGGATATTTTCTCCCTTATTGTACACTTATGGTAGTAACTAAGTGTGTTGAAGTTGATCTCTAGTACCTTTTTGCTTGCATGTTTTAAGGTGGTCTTAGCTAAGTGACTTCTATTGAGGCAATTTTTTTTATTATTACTTTGATGTTATGTTCTTGTACATCGTTATGCTAGTTTATCAATTATGGATTGTTTTCTTCTTCATTCTCTAGGAATTTCACACTTGGTCTCACCCTAGCTTCTCTACATTTGACAACCAAGAGAAAAAAATCATGGTGGCAGCGGACTCACATAAAAGATGAGACTCCTATCCAAAACAATGTGAGGTCTAATTAAGACTTCAAAATGGAGAAAACCCCTTACTATTAATGATGTAAATTTCCCACTCAACATAGTTGTAATCTACAAATCCAGAAATCTAGAAAAAAGTAAAACCATAATAATGTATATTTAGATTTTTAAACTAAAATCTATTGTAAAAAACTACCTAATAAAATATCCATAACATTTTACAAAGTTGAAAAATACAAAATACAAAATTTATATATAACATCATCATTACAAATGTAAATCTATTTAAAAAAACATATTATTGAAAAATATCAATATAAAATATAGTTTTAAAAAAAAACACATTTTCACTAATCACGGAAGGAAGTATCGCAAAATCATTGCTTAATATATGTAACTTTTATGTAAGTTTTATTTTATTATTAACTATTATATCACTTTTATTTTATTTTTCATATGTATAAATTAATACTTGTTTATTTTTCAAAGTTATATAAATATAAATATGTTTATTGTTACATTTATTCAATATTTTGTTTGGTACAATAAATCTATCTAATTACATAGTAGGCTTGGTCCGTATTCGAATTAAATTTGAATATGATTACTTAATATATTTTACTGTTAATATAATTTTTATTTTTGTTATTATTATTATATAATTTTTGTTTATTTTTCAGAATTCGTTATAATATAAAATAATTAGTTATAGTTTATATATTCTTTAATTTTATATTTATTCACTATTGTGTTTGGTATAATAAATCTATTTAATTATGTGTTTTGTATAATAAATCTATTTAATTACGTATTAGGAATGAGAAAATTTTCATTTTCAATAAAATGAAGAGTTGAAATTTCAAGTTAAGTGAATATTTTTCATATAATATAGATCTAATCAACAATATGAAAAATTTACAAATCTTTTTTCAATTTCTTAAATCTGCACCTTTTGCTGATTTATCAAAAAATAATTTGTGAAACATGATTGTGGTCATAATTTATTAAAAAAGATTTTTGAAACTTAGGCGTTGGCACAATTTTTGGTGAAGCTATTGAAATGTGACTTAAATTACTTAGATATATTTAAGTGTATAAAATTATGTAACATGTACGACATAGTTTCACATTAACTTTTACAGTACATAGCATGTAAGCGTATATTAATTAAAAAAAATGTGTACTAAAATTTATTATTACATACCATGTTGAAAACTTTTGTGAACAATATCTATTGTACAAATTCAAAATATATGGCCATAGTAAATTAAACTAAAATAATAACTTTAAATTAAAAAAAAAAACTAAGTTAAAAAGATAGCTAATAAATAGTGTTGAAATAATTGAATAACATAAAAACAATCAATAGAAAAATTAAATGGTGAATTTTAATTCCACTCCAAATTCAATTGCCCCATATCTATTCGACAAAGGAATTTTCCAATAGCCATAAAGATGATCCATGATAGGTAAATAACTAAGAATCGAATTATTAACTTTTCTTTATGCTTACTAAATATAAATACTTCAAAAATAAAATAATATACCCAATCATTTCATTTATGCCACGGATTCAATATTTCAAATATAATAATGGTGTTGTGAATTAAGATCGCAAATAATAAATGAGGAGATACTATAACACTTTTATAGGTATATTCCCGAGACACACTACTATAATCCCTCTGACATTCATTTGCACTCATCTAAGCAAGAAAAGTGGAACAAAATAACTTGCTGGTTGTGTGGACAGACAGGACATACAGCCTCGAGATGTCCTCAAGGCAAAGAATCTAAACTTGATAGGGGGGAAAAGACAGCTGTTTACGCCCAAAAAGCTAAACAAGTCAAGAAAGAACATTCCAGCCCATTCTACTGTCTAAGATGTAAGTCAAAGTACCATGTTACAGAAAAATGTCCAAATATTCATATTACAGCTCAACAACATCAATTAGAAGATTCATCTCTGGATTCTTTTAGTAGTACAGATGAAGAATTCCAAGTAAATATGGGACATTATAGTAATTCAGACTTATCAGAATGTTCTTGTTCAGACTCCGATGAATGTGCATGTCATGATTTCTATGATAATGATTCTGAAGCTTCTGACAGCTCCAGTGAAGAAGAAGAAAGGCCAAAGCCTCCTAAGGAAAAAGTCCTTATGGCATCTACTGAAGAAGAAGCTGAGATGAAGATTTTAGCCCAAATCAGGACTATGGAAGATGGTGCAATGAAAGACCGCCTGATAGAAGCCTTTACAGATCAACTCAAATCTAAAGCTTCAAAAGACTCAGGTAAGAAGCCACTGTTTGTTGATGCTTCATATGAAAGGAATACTAAATCTTTCCAAATGCATCATCAAAAACTAGGGAAAGTAAGATCCCTGACTTTGGGAGAAGTGAGTGGTGAAATTCACCAACTCAAGTCAGAAATCTCCGCCATCAAAGCACAAATAGCAGAAATAAAGAAAGGAAAGGAGATTAAAGAAGAAGAAGAAGAAGAAGAATCCTGGAATACAGGATCTCGCCATAAAGAAATTGAAATTGCAGAAGGAAGGTCATACCCGCATTTTGGCTTTCAGGATATGAGATTATTTACTATTACATATCAACAACATCATGTTAAAGTAAAAATCTGTATCCAAGGTCAAATATTTCTTATGACTGCATTGTTGGATTCTGGTGCTGACATCAACATTCTTAACATTAGAAACATTCCAGCAAAATACTAGGTCTCTACAGAAAGGGAAGTGGTAGGACTAGGGAATAAGAAGCTCAAATATGAAATCCCTAGAGCTTCCTTATGCTTTGACACTCATTGTGTATATATGAAATTCGCTATTGCTAACATACCTGTTGACTGTATATTAGGTAATGTTTTTTTAGCTGCAGTGGAACCACATGGTTCAGCAAGAATAAAAGGGAATAAAGCTGGTTATTTCATCTCTGTACCTATATCCAGAGGAACAAGAAGGAGGATTGATCTCCCCTATGTTTCTACTCCCAGGGTCTCCACTATGGTCCAAGCTATGCAGAAGTTGGATAAAGCAGAATCCTTACTGACAGATCTTAAAGATCTAAAGGGCAAATTGAGAATAGAAGAACAACTGAAATAGCCGCAGGTCAAAAGAAGGATTCTAGAGCTAAAAGAAAAATTGGCACAAAAATGTTGCTCAGAAGAACCAAATGCTTTCTGGCACAGGAAGCAGCATACAGTCAAACTGCCTTACAAAGAAGATTACAAAGGTAAGCCCTGCAAAAGCAGAGCTATACCAATGAGCCAAGAGTACAGGAAATTATGTCAGCAAGAAATTCAACAACTACTCAACAGAGGCCTAATCAGAGAATCCACTAGTCCTTGGAACTGCTATGGGTTCTATGTGAATAAAAGAGCGGAACAAATTAGAGGTATTCCCAGACTTGTCATAAATTACAAGCCTCTAAATTCAGTCCTGGCTGATGATAACTATCCAATTCCGCATAAAGGCGATTTAATCAGAAGAATTGCAGGAGCAAAGGTATTTTCAAAGTTTGACTTAAAAGCGGGGTTTTGGCAAGTAGCTGTTAATGAAGAAGATAAATTCAAAACTGCTTTTAGTATCCCAGCAGGGCATTATGAGTGGAATGTCATGCCCTTCGGTCTCAAAAATGCTCCCTCCAAGTTTCAGAAAGTTATGGATGACATATTCAAGCCATATTTTGATTGGCTACTTGCATATATTGATGATGTTTTAATTTATTCCAGAAATCTTGATGACCACTTCAAACATGTAAATATTTTCATGAAGTTGGTCCAAAGAAATGGTCTCGTTCTTAGTAAAAAGAAGATGGAATTATTCTGGACTTCTATAAAGTTTTTGGGACACCAGATTGCAAATGGCCAGATCTCTTTACAGCAGCACGCTATTGAGTTTGCAGACAAATTTCCATATGTATTAAAGGACAAGACACAACTGCAGAGGTTCCTCGGCTGTTTAAATTATGTAAGTAGTTTTTATCAAGACTGTGCTACTGATAGAAAAGTGCTCAATAAAAGAACAGGCAAAAATCCTCCTCCATGGACAAAGGAGCACTCTAGAGCAGTTCAAGAAATCAAGGCAAAAGTAAAATCTTTACCTATTCAATACATTGCTGATGATGAGGCATTTAAAATTGTGGAATCTGATGCCAGTGACATAGGTTGGGGTGGAATTTTGAAGCAAAGGGTTGGTGAAGAAGAACAAGTAGTTCAGTTTGCCTCAGGGGTTTGGAACCCAACTGAACAAAAATATTCTGTTATTGAAAGAGAGGTAAAAGATGCTTGGAACTGTATTAGCAAATTTGCAGTCTATCTCATAAATAAACCATTCCTTCTCAGAACAGATGCTTCAGGAATGAAGAAAGTTTTGGCCAAAAACATCAAAAAACCAGAAGAAGCGAAATTCGCTAGGTGGCAAGCATTATTCGCAAATTTTGATTTCTCTATTGAGCATATCAAAGGAGAACAGAATTGCCTCCCTGATTTTCTCAGTAGAGAATATCTTGAAAAAGGAGCTACATAGGTCATGATGATTGTCACCGAATGGGATCAAAGTCAGAAATGTGAAGTCTTGAGGACTATCCCAGATAATCGAGATTGGGATACATACAAAAACAACTGGAAGCCTACATGGCAATTACGAAATACAAAAGTTCTTGATGCAGACCTCTAGCCTCATACAGATCTTCAACACTATGTGCCAGAAAAAAGAGTATATCCAAAAGGCAGAAAATGGATTCATGACATGATATATACTAAAGCCAAAGCTGATGCAAGGACAGCAAGAGAAGCCTTAGAATCAAATTTCCATGATGTTGGACGGATTGGACACCAGGGAGATAGTAATACCAAGACCTATGGAGCATACTTTTGTATCTATCGTACCAGAGATCTATGGGTAAATCATCCACAAGTCCAACCAGGTGCAAGATGGCCAAGAAATGATCCTAAGGTAATATTCCCAGATACAGTTTACAACTTTCAAGACTATAAAAAGTTATGGTGGGACTTCATGAATGTCGATGATAAAACAGATACACATTATACAAAATTAAAGTTTAGCACAATGGCAGCCTCTCAGAATAACCTGCAGTGCGAATGGTTCCAAAACTGGTGGATAGATTATGGTGTCAATAGGACAGCCATGGACCCCGTGTATCATGAAGGATATCAAAGAAGACACTGTCAAAGATGCTTTGATTATAACATCGGAGACTGCTACCATCGCATCTACAGCACAGTCAGAGAAATGACAACCAAAGAATGGGACCCTTTCCACATGACCAACTATTCTCTCCAAGAATACATGATAGACCATTTGGAGTGGTGCGTGCTAACCAAAGTCCAACATCAGATCATACTAGGAAAGCCGATGATAGTCCGGAGGATATACACCAAGGCATGTGATGAATTTCTTTACAAAAGGGAAAGATTCCCTGATTTAACTTTATTTTGAATAAGTACCAATCACAAGGGCTTAATTGTGATCTGTGTTCCCGTGGGCTTTACTGTTCAAAAGCCTCCACATTGTAAATATTCCCTTCTAGTCTTTTCTCGTGGACTTTTTGTACAAAAGTATCCACTGTGTAGTCTGTTTTTACTTTAGGTACAAGGGTCTACTTTACAGACAATATCACATGCGTTACCCGAAAGCAATTATTCGGCCTGGCCCGAATATTTGTGCGGACGTCGCTTTGATAAAGACTAGAAAAGAAATGATTCTTGAGGTCTTTTCGGTTTGACCAACAATAATGTTTGTCCCCCCTTCACATGCTATATAAAGAAGGGTAAGGCTCATTTGTTGGGCATCGAGTCTTAGGCAATTGTGTGTGTGCGTTTGAGTCGAGTGTTCTCCTGCTCTGCATCTGCGGACATTCAGTCTGATCTGTTTGCATCACGAGTAATCACTCAAAGTCCTTAGGTGGTTCGAGAAGCCTGCGTATCAGTGTGCTCGGCACTGGTAAGAACCTAAAGTGGCCGAACCATTAGAAAAGTCAAGTTTTGGGTGTGAAGTCTGATTCGGATACAGAGCCTATATCTTGCCAGAAGCTTCCGGTAGTAACTTGCTTATGATTAAGCTGTGAAAAGTCCGGTAAAAGCAAGACTAGTTTGTTTTTGCATAAAATCAATCTTTGTAAAAGCTCTATGAGCATTCTGTAAGGTTTTCTTCATTCTGAAATAAAATGAGTATGCTATTCTCTTATTTGAGTACCTCTGTGCATTTATAGAAGTCCGCTGTGATAGTAGTTCTCTCTGTGCTTTCATTCGAAGTTCACAGGAAGTTCGCCAAAGGATCGAAGGGACGCCAAGACCGTGTAAGGCGTGGATGCCGTTGAAAAGGTCATCAGAGCGTGAAAGATCTCAGTAGGTTCACCACTGGTTCACCAAGAGTTGGCTATCAGAAAAGAACTGACAGACACAGAGAAAGAGCAAGCTTATGACAGAAGCCCCTGCTGAAAATTGGTATCAGAGCCAGTAACGTTTGGTTCTAAAGGTCGGTACTCATAATCCTACTCATTTTAAAATGAAATCTTTCATAAAATCTGTTTCGTTCAGAGAGCTTGAAGAGGATAAGATTGAAGAGAGTCCTCTCAGGGAAATGTTTGAAAATAATGCAAGCAGAACTTTAAATTCTGTTGAAAAGACATATGAATAAAGTCAACCTTCTGCTAGATGGGCACTACCAGACATTACTCCTTCCGAAGTCTATAGCGATCTAGCTCCATTTCATTTAATTGCTGCCTCTAGGATTAGCATTAAAGAGTCAGTTAGTCAAGTTGAAGAAAACTCTAATAGTATCCAGACTATCTCTCTGCTTAATCCCCAGTCTCTACAAGCAGAAGCAAAAAGATTGAAAACAAATTATTTACATCTTGGTTGTATAAGGGTTGGCATTAATCCTTTGGTTCATAAAGGACTAAACACATTTGTGCTCGCTACAGTTAGAGATCTAACGCACAATAAATACACAGATTCCATAATTGGTGGAATTGTTGCTCCTCTGTCTGATGGCCCAGTATACTTTGATTGTTATCCAAACTTTTCTGTTTATACTTTTGATGAAACCATCAAGGATATTCTACAGCTGCAAATCCATACCACTGGATTCGACATGAAAAAGAAAAGAAGTAATATTGCCATTCAGACTAAAGCCTGTTTCAGACATACCAACACTTTGTGGCCAGCAATCCGTCATACCCCTAGTCGGGATTCCAAGTCAAGTGTTGTAGTCAAAACCAACCCTAAAAATAAAAAATTTGAACATCATCTGATAAAGTGGGAAACTCTAGAGTTCCCAAAACATTGGGTTGTTAATCATTCCAGGCCGCAACTCCCCATGAACATTACGTCAGCCAACATAACCGAGAATGCCTCAACTGCAGTAATATCTTTTCCCCAAAGGTCAACCATTGATCGAAGAGGAATAGATGTTGCCTGTAAAATGTCCAGATATAATAGAGATCCTTCCACTATAGATACCGCTTGTTCATCATCATCATTTTCTTCCTGTCGTCATTTACAACTTTTTGAATTAGCCCAGCTTGTAAATTTTTCATCTTTAGAAGTAAAATGTCCTGAGTGTACAAATATTGTAAACCTTCTCAGTTTAGCAGAACAAGATATTCATCTGCATCATAATCCCTGTACAGGCACTGCTCCACCATCCACTTCAAATAGTTCGTGTCCAAATCCCAGACGTTTTGACATACCTTTTCCTCATGAATCTGAAGCTGATAATGATCATGTTCTTATGATCCACTCAATAGAAGAAGAAGACCCCAGGCTAACCCAGATGATCTGTCTCATGAGACCTGCAAAGCCTAGGTATGGGTTGGGAAAAATAGAACAGTCAGAACTGATTCCATAGTGCAGATTCAAACAGATCCCTTCAGACTGTAAGAAACCCGCAGTCATGGAGATGCATAAGTTTTTTGCACTCATGGATGGGTGTCCTAAATCTCAGATCAGTGCAAAATGGATGAAAGAAATGTTGAACTGGGATTTATTCACTAATCCCCAAGCAGATGAGTTTGATCAAGAATATACCTCTGAGCAGAAAAGAAGAATGGCTACAGATTGGAAATATTATATGGAGAACAATAATGAATGGATATCTTTCTATTCATGGAAAGATAAAATTGCTCCCATAAATGTTTTGACTGGTGCTTCTAGTAGCAGTGTTCCAGATAAGCATGGGTGGACTGCACTTGATGGGTCTACAGTTGAAACTCCGACTACTTTTCCTCCATACAAAGGAATAGTCTTAGGAGAAAAATCAAATGCTGCCAAAGCCATTCCTTTAGTCCAGAAAGATGACAATGCCTTAGGGATTGATGGTAGGATCCAAAAGGCTAGTGAACAAATAAATTGGACTAATACTGCTTTGAAAGGTCTAGAAATGAATGTAGCAAAAGCTGAAGAAGTAAAGAAACAAGTGGATGTTGTACAGTCTTCTTTCAATAATGTAAATTCTTGTCTGAATAGTATTCAGTTTGATTCCAGTATGACTCACTCATATACTAAAGAGTCATTAAATAAAATTGAGGAGATAGGAGAACATTTAGTTGATACAACTAAAACACTCCTCACTGGCTTGACTGAGAAATTTGATAAGATACAGGTTGCAAAAGTAGAGAAGCCAGTTCCAAATTCATTTTTGATCAAAAGAAATATAAATATTGAACATTCAATAAGAAATGTAGAAAAATTCCCTCTGTTGTTCCCCAAAGAGACAAAAGAAGAAGAGCCTGAAAAGATAACTATTGCTTCTTTATTTGAGGAACCAGAAACTCAAATCCTCCCAATTTATGAGCCCCTCGAGCATAGATTTTCCAGATACTCTGCTCCTGATATTGAAGGAAAGGGAAAAATGCCTGAAGCACATACTTTCTTCCCTGACTCCCACAGAGAATGGAACATAGATAACATGAGTATTGGCCAGATTCGCCAAATGATTGATATAATGTATACTGAATATAAACTCATGTGTCTAAGGGGGAAATCAGAAGTAGATGCTTGCAAAACAATCATCCAGTGTTTTACAGGTACTCTTCTCAGATGGTGGGAAACAGAATCATCTCCTAAGTTGGTTGAGACTATGGAAGCTGAAGTCCTGAAAGATGAAAAGGGAGAGGTGATTCATAACCAGGATGGCACTGTAACAAATAATATGATTGGTGCCTTAACATCTATGATTTTGGAACATTGGTGTGGTTGTGAAACTGAAATAGAAAATAAACATGAGGTTATTTTGATGAACCTCAAGTGCCACAAAATGTCCCAATATGATGATTTTCACAGGGACTGGATGCAGCGGATATATGAAGTAAAAGATTCCAAAAATCTGCTTTGGAAGCAGGTATACCTTGCTGCTTTGCCTTCCAGATTTGTTGATTATATCAGAATGCAGGATATTTTTCAGTTGCCTTTTGAGTCATATACATGGGATGAAATCTATTCTCTTATTACAAAGACTCTTGTCAGTCTTTGTACTAGCTCAAAAGTGACTAATTTGAGATGGTACAAAGGGTCCAATTTTCAAGTCCATTTTTCATGGAGGTCAGTGATTAATTAAAGAAAATCTTATTATATAATTATATTGGAAGGAATTGAAAGTGATTTATATTGTTGTATATATTTTCGGGAGAAAGTGATTTAAATTTTTTCCTGGGATAAAAATTTGAATGTTAATTCTAAAATAAACACATTAATAAATAAATAAAATTATTAATTTAAATTAATCAATATAATTTAATATTATTTATATGTTAATTAATAATATTAAATTTAATTGATTGGCTAGTTTAAAATGAAGTTTCATGATTAGAAATTTGATTTGAATTTCTTACTACTTTCCTTAATAAGTGAATAATAAACCTATAAAATAGAAAATTTAAAACCTTACTAAACTTACAAAAAATATTAATATTTAGTATTAAAATATTATATTAACTTTTGATTCGGTTATATTTTTTTTGGAATCTCCCCTTGTCTGAACTTTCTCATTCCCTCCCAGCAATATATATCTTTTTATGTGTTACTGTCTTAAAATAAAAGAAAGTGTAAACTATTATTAGGTTAATTGGGAAAGTGTAAAATATAATCATATTAATTGGGATGATACAACATCTTTCGACATATTATTCATGAACTTTTGGAAACGAAATCTAGGGTTTAGCATTAGTGGTTTTAAAGGGTATGAATCGATGATCAAATCCTTCAATTTTGCACACACTATGAATCAATAATTATTAATTAAGTTTTTTGATAATATTATTATTTTTTTTATTTAAATTTTTTTATTATCTATAAATAATTTAAATTATGAGTTTATACTTAAATAATAGTATTAAAATAATAATATTAATTTTCATAATTGAGAAAGGTATATTGGTTAGATTAAGTAAAGAAAATATTAAAAAATTCTAATATTTTATTTCTTGAATGGAAAAAGTTAATATCTTATTTGATCACTTAATGATGATGATTATCTTAGAAAATATAATAATCTTATATTTACATCAATGAGCAATTCCTAGAAGAGGGAGATGGGTTATTGACGCAATAGAATACACTTGTGGATCCTTTTTTATATTTATTCCCTTCAAATCCTGATTATCTTTAAAATTCCTATAGGTCGAAGATGATTAAGCCTGTAACCCTTTTCCTTCATTGTTTTCCAATTATAAATAAAATTCTTGAAAATTTTCCCTTCATGTTATCAGGCATCCCAAGACTAGATATGCCTCACTTTCTTCTGAGATCTGGATATCCCCCAATTTCGATGTTCTTTCCACTTCCCTAATTCCCTCTATTCCTCGAGCTCTATCTACTAGAATTACTTTACCTCAAGCTATACACACATATACATATCTTTTGAATTTCCAGAATATCTCCTAACAAAACAAAGGTTGTTTGGACATCTATCCCATATTCCTAAAACTATCTATCAACTCAGCTTGACACTTGTTATTGTTACAAAGGCCCACTTGGGAAAAGTACCAGCTCATCAAAATAACTTAATAGCCTAACAATCTATATTCTTTCTAGAATGTAGACACGTGTAATTACATAAAAAATCACTATTTCTAGTTTACACAAATTACATTTGAGGGGGATTTATTTCCCTTCAGAAATTTCATGACACCCTTTAGGTCTAGGAAAAAATGGATTTCTTAGGAGTTGATTTCTTGCATCAGATTCCCTATGTAGAAAATTTATGACCTTTGGGTCATATCTCTTCAAACTTGTTGTAGTCTTCCTAGAGTCCATACTTTGTGTCGTTTCTATTGATGTGTTTGTTCTAGTTGTTTTTCTACTGTCTTAAACATTCTAGGGTACCATAACCTACTTTGTTGTTGCCCTCTAGCTGTGCTGATGCAATCTTCGGTAGTCAACCACATTTTATTGCTTGTTGTCTTCTTTGTTTAGTGGTTGACATACCCTCCAGTACATAAAAATACCATGACCCGTTCCTTCATTGTTATTTTTTCCATTTAATCATTAATATGCAAAAGTTGATTTTCAACTCAAGCATAATTCACCCGATCTACTACAAATTCCTGCTCTTCCATATGTTGTCCTAAACTTAGGTCAATTATCATTTTAACTTTAAAAGTAAGGGTATATTGGAAAATCATAACCTCATATTTCTTTTGCAAAAACTTCACTATGACCATGCACCATCGACTATGTGCTCCTTCACTTCTATTTTCTTGAACTGTCCTTTCTTCTTGGACAAGCTTTATGCTTCCTTCAATGTAGGGAAACATATTCTCTTTCAAGAATTTGTATGCTTTGCTAATATCAACAGTTCTAAATAAATTAAACATGCTTTCAAATTTATGTTCCATTTCTTCTTGGGTTTATCCTAGTTACATATGTATTTCCTCATCAGATCTAGAATTGCATGGCTTCATCCATATTTCTCCTTTCTTCTCATCCTCCTCTCAAAACACTTATTTCCTTAGTAAAATATATAGATGATTTGAGCACCTCAGCCTCTTCTGATTCCTTGGATGATTCTTTGTGTAGTATTCCTCAATCCTTGATGCAACCTTTCTTCTTGTTATGGAAAACCGTTGATACCATTTGACTATTCCAAGCTTGTCTTTGCTTTGACTCACTTGATCATTCTCCTCTATGAGAAATCCTTTTTTTAATCCCTCGACTAATTTTTTTCTCTCTTGTTTACTCTATTATGTCTTTATTCCCAAGGAGCACACTATCACTATGATACCACTTGACATAGTCGAAGATGCTTGTGGGCCTCTTTTTCTATATATTCCCTTTAGCTCCCGAATAACCTAAAAATTCCTATGTTCCCATCATCAAAACCTAGGGCTTAATTCCTAATGAAGCTAAGTGTATAACCCTTTTCCTTCATTATTTTCCTGTTATAAATGTTCTTTTTGAAAATTTAACCTCCGTCTGATCGAGGGTCACAAGGCCAAATATGCATCAATTTATTTTGAGGTCTTGACATAACCTAATCTAGATGTTCTTTCAAATTTACTTATCCACTCTGCTCCTCTAACTCTATTTAGTAGGCTTAATTTACCTCAACATATTAAGATATTTTGATTTTCTAGAATATCTCCTAATAGAGCAAAGGTTATTTGGACTTTTGTCCCCTATTTCTAAGACTATATGAAAACTTAGCTTGACGCTTTTTATTATTACAAAGGCCCACTTGGGAAAAATACCAACTCATTAAAATAACTTAATAGCCTAACAAGATAGATTATTTCTAGAACAAGGATATGTGTAATTACATCAAAGCACATTATTTCTAATACATAAATTACATTTGAGGGAAAGTTATTTTCATTGGGAAGCTTCACGACCCCATGTGGATATAGGAAAAATTGGATTTCCTAAGGGTTGGTGCTCTTGCATCAGCTATAAGAAGCGCATTCACGGTTTACTCATAATTATGTTGATTTCTATGCATTTTTGGTTTCAATAATAGTAAACTAAAAACTACTCTCGGGATTGAACTCATAACCTCCAAGACTCACCCTTCCTCTAATTCTACATTTGGTAATAAATTAGGGCCATTCCCTTATGCCATTGGTCACCCAAAAGCGCTCATAACATTTGTAGGAGTAAGGGTTGTTGAAAAACTCATCAAGCATATATTAATGATGAAAAACACTGGAAAGGAAGAAGTGAAAGGAAACATAGGTAAAATCCACTAGATAATTACACATAAAAGTTGTCAAAGAGGCCTTGTTCTGAGGTTATATTAAAGGAATGGGGAGGATTCATTAAATACATTAAAGGAAGTGCATGTAAAAATCCATTAACATGAAGAATTATCATATGAATATGACACTTCTGTATTTCAGCATAAGTCTAGAGTTTATGATTAAGGAAACTACAATTGCATTGATAAGAGAGGAATTATTCCATCAGAAAGTAGGTGCATCATTACACATTAAGATTTGGTTGATGGAGAGACTTGAATCAAACAAGGAGTCAATATAAACTCTTGGTAGAAAGGAAAGGTGAAGTATGGGTCTTTGTTTATTTTCTTTCCTCTCACCACCACTTTCCATATTCTTACTCAGGATCGAACGCATAGGTCTAATCACAATATAATTTACTTAGGGAAACAATGGAGAACTTGGATTGTGAATATCGATTTTTTTCAAATATTATTCAATTAGATTTTAGTATATTTTTTTGAAAATATGCTTGATATATGATGCATTTTTTACTAGGAGCAAGTCTAACCCCCAAGATTACAAATAAAGAAATGTGTTGGCCTGGGTGCAAGTGATAGTGACAATCGTTGAAAAGAGCAAACAATTTCTTCAAGTTCAGGCGAAATTCCCTCTTGGATTTCCTGTGGAGTATTAGTCATCTACCTCCAAAGTTATCTACTCTGTTAAATTAGCAGAACTGCTTAATTTAACTGCAACAACAGGTACCTCACAAGTCCCTTAAACATCGCACAAAACAATCGTAATTCCTCCAGCCTACTTACTCATTCTTGAACCTAGTGATGTGATATTAATCAATCCAACGGTCAGCAGTCATCGATGATCCAACTGTCATTATGACATCGTACAAAAATCTGTGCGACGTTTATCCACCCTCACGGAGCCGATGAAGTTGATAAACCCTTGGTGTATAAAAGTTTAGGTCCGGTATTTTTATTAATGTTCGTTCATGTTAAAGATTGATATCCATCGGATAACAGAGGGCCTTAGATCCTACAGCTTGCGTGACTTCCATTAACACATAGATTAACACCAAGGCCAACCCTGCTGTTGACCGTGACGTAAGGCATTGGAAATAAAATCAACGGCTAAGGATGAGTGCGACCCTTCAAGTCCGATCAAGGAATTCGTACACTTTCAAACCCTGCAATTGCTAATACATGGTAAAAACTAATTAAATGTGATCACACAGAATTCTAAGTTCTCAAGGCTAAACTGGAATTTCAATAATGCATAGTGATATTACGGAGGGATGCAACACCTCTGGGATTGACCAAATATACTTGGAATTACACAGAGATATAATTTCTGCAACTAAATCTTATATGGCAAAACATGCCAAATTAGTCAAAATCCCTTACAATGATTGGGAACTTACATAAGTACTAGTTCATTTAACAACCAAATCCTAAATCAAAGGATTGAATTAACTAATCCTATCTAATCTGCATAATATTCTCCTCGATAATCTCCACTACATCTAACTACCTGAATTTATTACATGATAATCCAAATCCTAGATTCTAGTTCAAATCCTGACTAGAAAGCTTTGTAAATTGACAGCTAAAGGACCCCACTCCTTTGCTTGTAATTTTTTTTTGTATTTTTGGAATAAGTTCGAAGCCTTTTGGCTTTAAGCCTCATGCTCCTACATCAGACTCCTGAGGACAAAATTCTTCCTGGGCTCCTGTCCATGAGCTCTTCTACAGAACTGCCCAACTTCTATAGCATGGCTTCTATCCCCCCGGTAGCATCACCAATTGGTTGATCTTTCCACTTGACCAAATACTGAAAATACTCATGTCTCCTTGTCTTCTTCAACAATTTCTTGTCCAGAATCCTCTCTAGCTGCAATTACTTTGCTGTAGGTAACTGTTTTACCTAATCTATTTCTTATTTCTCTTGGTCTTTTGTTGTGTCATATTCATTTTCACCTTCATACCTGTACAAATAAGCAACATTGAAAATTGAAGATATTCCAATATCAGGCGGTAAGTCAATTTCATATGCATTTGCAGAATATTTCCTCAATACTCTTCATGGTCCAATTTTCTTTAACTTTAACTTGTTATACTCCCTTTTTGGAAATCTTTCCTTCCTCAGGTGTGCTAAAACCAATTCTCCAACTTCAAAGTTAACTTCTCTCTTCTCAAATCTGTTATGCTCTTGTACTTTATGTTGTTGTCCTATAACTGTTGTTTTACCTGTTCATGTATTGCTTGCATTTCTGAAGAAAAATCTTCCCCTTCGGCACTTCTCATCTCAACTTTTTGTAGATTTATTAATTCAGACACTCCTCTTGGGTGCATTCCATAAACTATATGGAATGGAATCTGCCTTGTACTCTTGTTAGGAGAGTCATTATATGCATATTCAGCCTATGCCAATACTTGATCCCATTGTTTTGGATGTTCACTTGTAAGACTTCTCAGAAGATTACCCAAGCTTCTGTTTACAATTTCAGTCTGTCCATTTGTCTGAGGATGATAAGCAGAGCTGAAACTTAGTTTAGTTCCAAGCTTCTTCCACAATGTCCTCCAAAAATGTCCAACAAATTTGGAGTCTCTGTCTAAAACAATACTCTTAGCTAACCCATGCAATCTTACAATCTCTTTAAAAAATAGATTAGCAATGTCAGTAGCATCATTGGTTTTATAACATGGAGCAAAATGTGCCATTTTTGAAAATCTGTCAACCACAACATAAATTGAATCATTTCCTCTTTGAGTCTTTGGTAAGCCCAAAACAAAATCCATGCTTACCATATCCCAAGGTCTATCTGGGATAGGTAATGGAACATACAACCCTATGTTTTGGCTTCTTCCTTTTGCATATTGATGGACATTAGGATTTTTCACATACTTCTCCACTTCAGCCCTCATCTTTGGCCAGAGATAAAATCTGTTCAACTACTCATAAGTCTTGTTTGTACCAAAATGTCCTACAAGTCCACCACTATGTTTCTCCTAGATTAAATTTTCGTGCATAAAACAATTTGGTATGAACAACTGATTTCTTTTAAACAACAACCCATCTTGCAAGAAATTATCAAGCCACTTACTTCTATCTAACAAAACAAGATTTGTACAAGCTTCAAATGCCTCTTTAAAATCTAAGTCTTTTTCATACAATTCCTTAAGAAAATCAAAACCTAACACTTGAATTTGACTTTCTTGAAGTAGTATGTTTCTTCTACTTAAGTCATCTGCTACTTTATTTGATTGCCCATTTATATGCTTCAAGACAAAATTAAAACCTTGAAGATACTCTACCCATTTGGCATGTTTCTGATTAAGCTTTGGCTGTTGCATAATGTACTGCAATGCATGGTGTGTGAATAAAGTATAAACTCTTTAGACATCAGGTAATGTCTCCACTTCTTACATGACTGCACAACCGTATAAAATTTCTTATCATAAGAAAAATATTTCTTCATTGATTCATTTAGTTTCTCACTGAAATAAGCTATGGGTTTGTCCTCCTGACTTAAGACAGCTCCAATGGCTTCTCCACTGGCATCACACTTCACTTGAAAATGTTTATTAAAATCAAGCAAAATCAAAATAGGTTTTTCAGTGATCTTCCTTTTCAACAGATGAAAGTTCCTTTCTACTTTAGCAGTCCATTTAAATGGATGTCTATCTTTCTTTATATTGTCGATAATAGAAGCATTGATCTTACTAAAGTTCCTTATGAATTTTCTATGAAAACTAGCGAGACCATGAAAACTTCTTACCTCAAAAACGACTTTTGGTGAAGGCTACTACATGATAGCATTGATCTTCTTTGGATCCATCTTTAAACGCTCAACAGAAACAATGAAACTGAAATGCACCAACTCCTCCTTCATGAATGAACACTTCTTTAAATTTAGTAGTAACTTCTCTTGTTGCAACCATTGTAAGACATAATTCAGATGTCTCATGTGTTCCTCCTTAGACTTGTTGTAGACTAATATATTGTCCAGATATACTATTACAAATCTACCAATAAATTCCTTCAAAACTTCATTCATAAGCCTCATGAACTTACTAGGTGCATTTGACAACCCAAAAGGCATTACAATCCATTCATACAATCCTTCATTTGTTTTAAAAGTAGTTTTCCATTCATCCCCTTCTCTAATCCTTATTTGATGATACCCACTCTTTAAATCTACATTTGTAAAATATCTTGCTTCACCCAAACAATTCATCAAATCTTCAATTCTCGGTAAATTAAATTGTACCTGATGGTGATTTTATTGATTTCTCTTGAATTAGTGCACATTCTCCAGCCTCCATCTTTCTTTGGGCTCAACACTGTTGGAACTGTACAAGGACTCAAACTCTCTCTAATCAGTCCTTTATCTAATAGTTCTTGAACCTGGTTTCTGATTTCTAATTTCTCTGTTGGAGTCATCCTGTAAGCTGCTTTATTTGGAAGATTTTCTCTTGGAATCGAATCTATGTGATGACTGATTTTTCTAATGGGTGGTATCTCATTAAGCAAGTCATCTACAATGATATCACAATAAATGTCCAGCATATCTTGAGTTTCAACTGGTAAATAAAAAAAAATTCTCTACACCAGGAGAACTTCTCAGAGCTCACAACTTTTGTCAATGCATCTGCAGTATTCCTCAAAATGTCCACCTTTACCAGCAACACCTTTTTGTCTTCTATCATATCCCTCACAAAGTGATATTGAACATAAATTTTCTTTGTCTTTGAATGATAAGCAGGGTTCTTTGCCAAGAAAATTGCAATTTGGTTTTCATAGTCTATCCTTATAGCTCCCTGTACTAACCCCATACTTGAACACAATCTCTGCAACCAAACTGCTTCCTTGCTTGCATGAGTGGTCGCCATGTATTTTGCCTCTATAGTTGATAGTGCCACTAAATATTGTTTCTTACTCATCCAACTGACTCAACCTCCAAATAGGTTAAACACATACCCACTTGTAGATCTTCTTTGATCCAAATCTCTAGCCCAGTCTGCATCAACAAAGCCATAGATATCCAAAATTCTGTCCAATCCTAGTCTTCCTTGGTAGCACAAATAGTAATCACTAGTGCCATGCAAATACCTAAAAACCTGCTTCACTGTTGTCTAGTGCTCCTTCCCTCATTTTGACATAAACTTGCTCAATACTCCCATTGCATGTGCAATGTTTGGCCTAGTACAAACCATCGCATACATCAAGCTACTGACTACACTTGCATATGGAAGATGGGACATGTCCTCTTCCTCTTCTTGTCTCTTGGGACATTGTTCAATAGATAACTTTACACCTACAGGAATAGGAACCTTCATCGGTTTACTATCTTGCATATTAAACCTCTGCAATATTGCCTCGACATACTTCCTTTGGTTTAACCAGAGCTTCCTCTTTGTCTGATCTCTTTTAATTTCCATGCCCAAAATATAGTTTGCAACACCAAGATCTTTCATGTCGAATTTGGAGGAGAAATGGGTCTTCATATCATGGATAATTCCTTTGTCATTTCCAACTAGCAACATATCATCCACATACAAGACCAGATAAATAACACGATCACCAATTAATTTAAAATACACATAGTGATCTGCTTTACTTTTGGTGAAGCCGAGTCCCCATATAAATGTATCAAATTTTTGATACCACATCCTTGGTGACTGTTTTAACCTATACAAAGATTTCTTTAAATTGCATACCAGTTCTTTCTTACCCTTCACCGCAAAGCCTTTAGGTTGCTTCATGTAGATCTCCTCTTCCAGATCCCCCTGAAAAAATGTTGTCTTCACATCCATCTGTTCTACCTCAAAATCAAAAGTGGCAGCAACAGATAAAAGTAATCTAATAGAAGTTACCTTGGCAACAGGAGAAAAAAT
>APFE031029115.1:0-15155 GCA_000404065.3 Pinus taeda
TACCTAACGCTAACCTAACTCTATACTAGACCAAGTTGAACTTAACTATTCCTATGTGTCGGAATATCCTAACAAGTAGAACTTCTTCACCACTGTCAATGTCTTCTGATATCTTGGCTGATTCGAGTATGGCTTGGCATGAAACTCCCTCAAGATAAGCTTCTTGAGATCACTACAATTCAACACATAGATATTGTCTCTAAACCATAGATTATGAGACAATAGTCTGCATCTTGATCACCTGTACCTGTACTTGCACCTATACCTATACCTACACCTGTACCTACACCTATACTTTTAAATGTACCTATGCTCTGTTGTAACCTTTGCATAACCCCCATGTATTTTTCATCCCGCTGTCCTGCCTACAAGATCCTATCCTGTAACTCTATTCCATAAGATCTCATAGAAGCTATATGAGTCATCTATACCTTCCTACTAAAAGCATCTACAACTTGATTCTCCTTCCCTTTGATGTATTTGATCTTGAAGTCAAACTCACTAAGGGTAGCCAACCATCTAGCTTGCCGGTTGATTAAAAAAATATCTCAACCTAGTGTGATCACTCATCAATGTAAACCTTCTACTAGGAAGATAGTGTCTCCACATCTTCAATGCATGTATAATCGCTGCTAGCTCAAGATCATGCATCAGATAGTTCTGCTCATGCTCATTCACTTTCCGTGATTCATAGCACGCTACCTATCCTTATTGCATGAGAACTCCACCAAGTCCTCTCTTTCAAGCATCTATACACACTACAAACTCCTTGTCCGGATCCGTAATATATATAATTAGTGCATGTGTCAACAACTTCTTAGTCTGCTCAAAACTAGCCTCACATTCTTCTGTGCATTCAAACTTCTTACCTTTCCACTGCAATGCTGTGAGAAGTTCTTGATGAACCTCTTGTAGTAACCTGCCAATCCCATGAATGATATCACATCATCCACATTCTTAGGAGCTGCCCACTCCGTGATATCCCTTATCTTCTCTAGATCCACTGCTATGCCATCCTTGGAGACAACATGACCCAAATAATGTACCTCACTTTGAAAGAAGCTGCACTTGCTAAGTTTATCATACAACTAGTTCTCTCTTAGCAGTCTCAACACTGTTGCTAAATGCTCAGTGTGATCTTCCTCATTTTTAGAATATACCAGTATGTTATCAATGAATACATTAACAAATTTGTCCAGATAAGGATGCAACACACTATTCATCAAACACATGAATGTATTTGTAGAATTAGTCAAACCAAATGGAACAACAACATACTCATAATGTCCATACCTGGTCCTGAACACAGTCTTGAAGATATCCTCTTCCTTGATGCATACCTAATGATATCCTGATATCAAGTCAATCTTAGAGAACACTGCTGCTCCCTTCAAGTGATCAAAAAAATCATCAATCCATGGGAAATGGTACCTGTTCTTGATCGTTACCTTGTTCAACTACCTGTAGTCAATCCACAATATAAGAGTACCATCTTTCTTCTTCACGAGCAACACTTTTGCACCCCAAGGTGATAAACTTAGCATAATGTACCCCTTTTCCAACATTTCCTTTAGCTACAACTAACTCAACCAACTCAGGTGTGCTCATCCGGTAAGGTGCCTTTGATGCTGGAGCTACCCCTGAAACCAACTCC
The DNA here is from genome assembly GCA_000404065.3 of Pinus taeda. Lineage (NCBI taxonomy): Eukaryota > Viridiplantae > Streptophyta > Pinopsida > Pinales > Pinaceae > Pinus > Pinus taeda. Next base: position 1,655 of record APFE031029115.1, read on the forward strand.
ATTGAAAAGTCTACCTCCCTATGAGGTGGAAACTCTGTAATGTCCTCAGAAAATACATCTTGAAGATGTTGTGAAACTGAGTACCTACTTAACACATCTGCATCCTCAACCTTCTTACCCTTGTCACTAGAAATGTGTACTACAAACATCACACAACCTTTTTTGCAACTATGCTTAACTTGCATAATGGTAATCATCCTCATTGATGTAGGCTTCTTCTTCCCCTGCAAAGTCCTCTTTTATCCACTATCATCAACACACTCAATGACCTTGTTAAAGAAATCCACATTGGTTCTATGAACGTATAGCCAATCCATACCCAAAAGCATATTGTATGATCCCAATGGAAATACATTCAAGTGCGCTACTGTAAGCATACCATTTAACTCAAATGCACAAGCTCTTACCCAATGGTGAACTCACTTGTTTGTACTTGTAGCCAACTGCACCAACCAAGATTCTGCATGAAATTCATTTCTCAAACCACATTTATCCACCAGGTTAAGATTAATATAACTATAGTTATATCGAGGATCAATCAAATAGAAAAAAATTGATCACAAATATTGTCGTCCATCTCAATGATCGATGCCTGATGATCTGCATGTATGTTGTCCAAAACTGCATAGATCCAAGGAATGATATGACCAACATCACAAACTGTATGTGTATCCTGAGCACTATAGATCTGGGGTCTTCCACCACTCTAATACCATGGACAATCACTCTTACAATGAACCTTACCACATATCCAACACTGCAATGGTTACCTACCACCGCCTCTAGCCTGCTAGTCTCCACGTCCCTTCTTGGCTATGTTGAACCTCTTATAAGGAAATGTATTTTATTTCTCACTTGCATCTTGAGGTATTCCTCTCTTTGGTGGCCTTTTACCTTTATCTTTCTCATTTCTCTTCAAGTCATGCTTAGGCTCAACTCTGCGCTTCAACTACTCATAACAATGTTTCAACTTTCAGATGGCCTTCTCCAATAATCTAGGTTCATCGAACTCAATATGGTCTTTGTATGCTACTGGTAGTCCACTATTGAATCTCTGAACCTTGGCCTTCTCCTCCTTTAGGTAAGGCACATACCTCAATAGCTCCAAAAATCTTCTAGTATACTCATCATTTGTCATAGAACCCATCCACAACTCATAAAACTCGTTAGATCTGTCATCATAGTACCTCTCTGATAAGTAATTCTTCTTGAAGAGCCTTTCAAATGCATGCTAAGTCAAATATTCCTCATGTATACCTTTGAAATTATTCTTGTCTTCCCACCAAATATCTGCTTTAACTTTGAGAATGAAAGTGGCTATCCTTGCTTTCATGTTTTCTGAATAATCATGCGATCAGAAGAATTTATTCATACCAAGCAAACATTCTTTTGCATCCTATGATTTCATCATCTCTCCATCAAAGGTAGGTGAATTTTACTTCTTAAACTCATTTGGTAAGTATCCCCTATCACCCCTCTTATAAGGATGATAACGATGATGATCATGATGCCTGTCAGAACTAGAACTAGAATAGTACCTGTGTCTATCACCTCTCCTATCCGGATTGTCCAACAACTTACCATCTCTGATTGTGTCAGATTTATCTGACATGTGTCTTCTAGGAGACCTACTTCCATATGTCCCATTAGTTTAATCCTCATGTCCATGGCTGGTCCGAAGTGGTCCCTATCACTGTAAATTTGACAAAATTTGAAGTACTATTGCATTCACCTGTGTTTGTTTCTCTTGTGCCTGCATGATTTTCTCATTTTCTTCTTTGCAAATCTTTATTTCTTCCTCTAGGCTTCTCAATGTGTCTGTGAAGTCAGAAGAGTGCCTCGCTTCCCATCTGATGCATAGGGAGATTCTATGTAGCCTACCACCTTGCTAGCCATTTGATCTCTTTCCTGCAAGGCATACTATGTCAGCTGAACCAAATCACAATAAACCAATGTACCTTAGCATAATTTGGGGAGGATACCTTATCTACAAGATCATCAAATCAGCATGATACATGTATAGCATAAACATAACAACATATAGATATATATATATATATATTGACTAAGTGTATCAATGCATAAACATCATTCTAGCTAGGGTCCAATCATCAATGCAAGGCCATATCGACAATCCATGCTATGACCTCATGCATGACAACAACCATTATTCCATGTACACATTTTCACATGCAACTATTGACTTGCATAAGAAATGCCTAATCAACTACACATACAGATAAACACATGTAGTCAAACATAAGCGATTAATTCTTATAATCAACCTAGAACACTAATACATGTAATCAAAAAATTCAAGAATTCACCTGACATACAAGGATGTAGTCAAATGACATATAATCAACATGTAAGTGACATATAACCATATGCAACTAGTCATATAACCATGACGATGCATTCCACAAAATCATTCATCAAGTTCCTCATGAAAACCTTACTACAATCATGATCAACATGATGCAATGCAACAAGCACATGGAATGTAAGTGTAAGAGATACACATGCAATTGACATTCATGCATGACCAAGCACCTTCACCCAAGGAGAGCACAACCATGCTTTTCTACCAATCTGTAACAACCCCCCCCCCCAAGGTCCACCCAAGCAACCAACTAGATAGGATAAACATGCAATGAGGGAGGCTACTATAAGGGATTCAACTTCCTTGTTGACCTTAACGAAATGGAATCAACAGAACATCTTAACGAAACCCCTCCACATTGGTATCAACACTCTCAGAAGACATGTCAGCCACTTAGACATCTTGTCCTTGAGTCCCACTGATGATTTAAGCCTTTTAATCCCTGGTTGCTCTCATGCTATAGGAAATACAACGACTAGAAGACCAAGTCTCTCTCATAGGCCTATGTGCTAGTGTCCCTAGATTTTTTTTAGCAGACCTGTACTAGTGTCCTGGAGATTTGAGCCACTTTTCTAGCCCAGAATCTTGACCTCTACCTATAAATTGTTACAAACTCCAGAATCCATCAAATATTTGATGACAAGATAAAAAAATAAAAAATCAACCTCATGACTAGGCATGAGCATCCCTAATCAGGACTGACATTTTGTCAAACACTTGGTACCATTGCAACCTACAGGTCTAGGATACAAGACATAACATAAATGACTAAAAGTACTTATGAAACATAACCAGAAGGATCATCACTTTCTCCATTGAACTATTATAACATCAATTAGGTCTTGCATCCATCCATTTAACAATTATAAGTAAATACATGAATTAACCATGACATGAACCAATCATATAACCATGCTTATATCCAACATAAAACCATATAAATATCAGAGATATGAAAGCCATTAAATCCACATATAAACGAGTACAAAAGTAAGAGAACTTAGATTTTATTAAACATAAGAAGATCTGACCAGTTTCGAGATTTCCACGTACCACCTGACCGTAGACATGGCTGAACCATATCTCTTTTTCAGCCAATTGTTGGGTTGTGTTATATTCTTTCCATGACTAGCCCACATAGTTAATTGGGGGGTTAGAGGGGGGGCGGAGCCCCCCATTCGTTGCACCGATTGCGTAACAAGGGGAGTCACAGGGGGTTTAAGGGGTGCAGGTAACCCCACTCTATGGGGTTCGGAGTAGCACGCTGGAAAATTTTGGTTTTGGACCCTATGTTAGGTAGGGCGGACCCACCTATGGTTTTGTGCATGATTTTTCACACATGGTTTTGGACGCGATGGTTTTCAGTCCATGGTTTTTGGTCCATGGTATTGGATGCTTCAACATGTATAAATATGTATTGTAACATTGAAAGGAGTATACTGAAAAATCAAGCTAGTAGTCCCGATTTTGGGATCTAGGGGAAAACATCTATGTATATGTGTTTTATGTGTTATGCTCTCACAATGTTTATTTTCTTTGTTTTAGAATTCGTATGTAGGTAATTTCTATACGAGGTTAAAACTTACACCCATGCCATATTCCAAGCATGAATGTGGGATCTTAGAGAAAAATCAATCCATGAATAACCAAGGGAATATAGAGGTTAAACCACCTTCACCCTCATTAAATCATGATCACACCAAAATTGGTGCTCTGATAACAATCGAATCGAACTTGGAATTCCATTTGGAATCTATCACTATCCATGTGGAATTTTCCATCTCCTTGTCTCTCAAGCTTTACCACAATCCAATCCCCGATTACTAGGCCTTAAATTGAGACCAGTCTCTAAGGCTTTACAACAATCCAAACCTTGATAACTAGGCCCTAAACTAAGATTCCTTCATTAGGCTTTACTATGTATCCATCTAAAATTGGTCAAGGGATTCCTAGGCCTTTGGGAATGAAAATTGAGACCACCTCCATCCCAGATTCTGAAATTCATCTGGGAAACCAAAGCTCAAAACTTAGATAAACATCTGAAAATACCATGGCATCCAGAAAAAGGCAAGGCTAGGCTGAAAAACCATTGTCATAACCTGGAAAAACCATGCCACTAACAACAAGAGAACCACACACCAACATGAAAAGCCATGCATGTCCAAACTAGCTACGAAATCACACATGTAAAAGGTTACCTTCAAGTATTCTTGCTAAAGCTGATTGATCTTGCTTTTCCTTCCTTGATCCTTGCTTTCCTTCCTTTCCATTCCTTGCTTTTCCTTCCTTGCTCCAAAGCCAGAGTGCTCCAAGAAAAATCTAAGTGATCAAGAGTGAGAGAGAGAGAATAATGAGAGAGATCCAAACTTGAACTAACAAAAGGTTACCAACTGAACCTCATAAGATTTTTTGTTAATGATGCCTCTATTTTTTTCATTTTCCATTATTTTCGTTCAATTTCTTCCTCACATGCAACTTGTGACCTTTCACCTTACTTTTCTCCTAATTTCCTGTATTTCATAATTAAATGTGCTAAAATGCCTTTTTTACTTTTAATGCCTTTTCCTTAGCCTTTGTCAATTTTCCTTAACCAAAACACACATCCAGTGATGCCCACTAGGATATATTTGCCCAACATTCAACTTGGAATAAGTGTCCTTTAACCGTGGTCTTATTTTGCCTTTATTAGCTTTTATTACATGGAATTTTCACTAGGGTTGTTATTGAAACAAGGAATTTGTATCGATCCATTGAAATTATAGGAAATTGTCAATTTCCTGCACCTTCTTCATTAGTTCAAATTCAACAATTTCAAGGGAAATTTAACTTCCTATGAAGATTCGTCCCTAACTACATTGGATTTACCAAAGGATTCACTCACTTGCTGAAACAAAGGGTTCCCTTCCATTGGGACAAGGCTGCTCAAAAAGCGTTTGATGCCTTGAAAGATGTACTGGTTCGGGCATCTCTTCTATATCCCCTGGACTATCAACGCGATTACTTCCTGTATCTTGTTGCTTCCATTTCTACTATAGCAATGGTATTGGTCCAAGAAGATGATTTAGGGACTGAACATCCCATTTACTATAAAAGTAGGAATTTTAATCATACCACAATTTGATATACTTACGTAGAATTGTTGGCTTTGGCATCGTTGAAATTGTCCAAATATTTCAGTATTACATCTTGCTTCGGAAGACTTTGGTCATTTCCAATTTGCAACCCTATGACATACATTTTGTCACATCAATTCCTGGGGGGGAAGTACTCGAAATGAATTGTCATCTTACAATAATTTCACCTAGATTTCATCAAATCCAAGTTGAAGAAATCACTAGTGAACTAATGTGCGATCTCCCTTCCCCTGATTCAGAATCTACATTTGAATATTTGATTCCCAACGAGTCGTTTTTTATGATCTCGTCATCTGGACCGTGGTATGGATATTTTCTTATTTATATCCATACCTAGACTTTTCAATCTAACACATATCGCTCAAAGAAGTGGTGTATTCATTACCAAGCTTGAAATTATATCATTATCGGTGACACCCTTTACCGTCGTGGTATCGATATGATCTTACGGAGGTGCCTCACACTTGAGGAGGTCAATAAAGTCTTAAATGAATGACACTCGGGGGGCATGTGGTGGACATTTATTTGGTTATGCTACCACCCATAAAATTTTATGTGTTGGTTACTTCTAGCCCACCATCTTTGTGACTGCATCCTCATTGTCTAGAAATGTCATGCATGCCAGATATATGATTGTAAGGCCCGTGCTCCACCCACTCCGTTGAATCCTATTATCATTGTTGGTCCCTTTGCAAAATATGGTATCAAATTCATGACATGTAACCCTCACTTGGTTGGGGGAAATGGTTATATTATTGTCGTTGTTGACTACTTTACTAAGTGGGGCGAGGTGATGCCTACATTCAACAACACTGGCGAAATGAATGCATACTTATTTTTCAACCACATCATCGCATGGTTTGGTGTTCCACAAGCAATAGTTATGGATCCCATAAAACATTTCCGAAACCATATGATGACCGAACTAACTTCTAAGATCAGAATTTCCCATGAAAGTTCCACTCCCTACTATCCTTAGGCTAATGGACAGGTTGAGGCCATCAACAAATTTCTTAAGATGATGCTTCAATGCATGGTAGGGGTCCACAAAATAGACTGAAATTTTCTTATTTACAGTGCTTTGTGGGAATACCAAACCTCAGTTAGGATGGCTACCAGATTCACACCCTTTCGGTTGGTGTATTGTCTAGAATCTATCCTCCCAATTGAATAAAAAATTCCATCATTGAAACTAGCTATCAAAATTCTTCCTACCACTTCTATAGAGGAGGAGTGTCTTTTCCATCTAACTTGTTTATATGAAACCCAGGGCGATGCTACAATAGCTAATGAAGCTCATAAAAGATGCATCAAGGTGTAGTATGACAAGAGTGTTAAGCCTCATGTCTTCTCAGAAGGAGACCTTGTCCTATTATATGACCGAGTTTGATAAATTAGGTTCAAGGAAGTTTCAACCCATGTGGTTAGGTCCACACATTGTCAAGCAAGTCCTTGCAAAATGGGTTTACAAGTTAGTAGATTTTGATGGATTTCCCTTGGCACAACCTAGGAATGGGTTGTACCTGAAAAATACTATGCTTTATCTCAAGTGTAACTTTCACTATGTACATACTATTTATAGGGTGTTGAGTGTGGTTGTAGTGTGTCGTTTCATAGTTTTACTCGGTTTCTATTGATTCCCTTTTACATTTAGTTTGCAAATGTTGGTATCTCTTCAAAATTTTATCTGTTATGTTGATGGTGCTAGTCGTAGTACTCACAACCTACCTTCCGCAACATGGGCTATCTTTTCTCCAAGTGGTGAGTTAGCGAGTCTGCAAGGGATTTGTATTGGTCACTCCAACAACATCACTAAGTATAACATAGTGGTCGAGCTACTGTCTCATGCTATTGCACATGGTATCCATCGTTTAGTCATCAGACTTGACTTGTAACTCGTAATACTACAAATTTCTAGTATCTATTCAGTTAGAAGTCCCACCATCTTACACATGGTTTTAAGAGTACGTCTTCTAGAAAGACATTTCAATTTCATACAATATGAACACATTTCTATAAATATAAATACATTGACAAATTCCCTAGCTAATCATGTTTTAGATAGACTTTTGCAATGAATGTGATTATTTTTCAATTCACATCACATCATATTGAAAATATAATAGAAACCAAAAAACAATCAATATATATATAAGTTTGGTTTTACAAAAATTTGTGCCTGAGGCACATATGGCATACATTGCCCACATAAAAAACTACATGCACGATCTAAGTAGACATAATCAAAGTTGTTCAGGATAGAATGACACTGCACGAGCCATCTTGTGAAGTAGTCGACCGATATGACTAGGGACTCCTATGGTGTATCATTGAAGTCGTAGTGGAATTTGGTCGACCATGGTATCATCAATTCCATGTGTCAACCCTTTCATGTGGCGCTCCACCTCTGATAGGACCTCTATTATACCTATATCATGTAGCATATCTCGTACCACCATAGTGACCTATGTTGGTTCTACTACCTCCTCCTATTGTCATTCCTTTGCATGATGGATATATGAAGCACCAATAGGTTGAACTGTTCCCACATCTGCATGAAACATCAATATTTTAGTCTCAGAAACATTAAAAAACACAAAAAATTGTAAAAATTTCAAAACTGAAAAGGTCAAAATTTCTTACCTAAAGCACTACATTCCTCACCCTCAGGAAGCACAAGCTCAGGGTCATCGCAGAAATCCATGCCTGTGTAAGGATAGTCATTGATCATGATAAATCACCACAACCATCTGATGAAGGTTGGTGAAAATTTGATCACTAATGGCCCTGCATGTCGGGACATGTGATATATCCACCTCCTCATCTGTGGCACCCTCAGATCGATAGGCTCAAGTATGATATGCTAAGGCTTAAGTAACGAAAATCGTTCTAGTGCAAAGGAAACCGAGATCACACGTATCCAAAGTTCTTTAGTTTTCCTTCTTTTGATTTAGTCAGCTGTTCTTTCATATTGACCAGAACTCCCTCACTCTAGTTGAAGAGTGTGTGCTCCATACACTCCAATCCATATTGCATATATTATCTTCTTTCCACATGCAACATGGAGCTACCTGACAATATTGTGATAATGAATAGGTTCGTTCTCAAAGGTAACCAGGTCACATATTTTATATTGATCTTTCCATCCTTTGTTTACTGGGCTCGAGGTCTATAATAGGTGGCAATATAACCTTTCACTGTCTCACCACCACTTCTCCCACCTAGGAGAGATATGGGGGCACCCCTCATGGATAGTCTAGTCAGAAAGTAGATATCCTCTACCCTTATCTTGAGGAGATGTTCCTCAAAATTGAACACTTGTGCTTGAGCATCCCATGAATGAACAAGCTATTTCAATAACTCCATCTATTACCTCATACCAGGAATCCAGAAGAATTTTAGTAATCCACACTTCTTTAATTCTTGGATGGTAGTAGGATCATTTGTTGGATTTAAATATTGTTCCTCATGTTCTCTTTCTCTGCACATGAAATCCATTTTTTGCTGATGAACCCCTAAAACATCAACAAGAGATTCATTAGGATCCTTTTCATGTAAAACACTTGTTAAATTTTGAAGGAAAATTGATAAAATTTTGCGCTCAACGAGGGCCTTAGAAGATAAAAGTAGAGTGTTGCACCTGTGTCTGTAGAGCATCATTGCCTATGTGAAACACACTTTTCGACCCTTTGGGCCTATGTTGGTCCTAAGCCAAAATTTTGGAACTTCGGGTCCCTAAACAAAATAATTTTTTTTACTTGAAATCACAGAATGGAACCACTAAAAGAAAGAGAAAGGTTTTATCTCCTACCTAGAAGCGATGGTAATCGAAATCATCCAATGGATTGGCTCCAGTTAGCTGGAGAAGATCGATGGAAAAAGTACTCATAACTCTCACTATTAGAGGTGAATGTGAAATGGTAAATATGAAGAGTCATTTTTGAGTATATATGGTCACATTGTTCATTATTTTATTCATATTTAATGTTTTTACCTAGTAATGATTCATTTTTACTATGAAACATGTATTTTAATCCTTTTTGTGTTGTTATGAGCAGGTCAATAGTTTTTAAGGATTTTTTTGTGCTTTACATAGGTGATTTTGATCGAAGAGTACTCTTTTATCTCTTTTTCGGGCTCTTTAAACCTATGAAAAAGGAACCCCTTGGAGTCCTATTTCACCTCTTTTTAGACTCCCAAAATATGAAAAGATTGCCGAGCACTTGTCTTTTCAAACTCATAAAAGTAAATGAAAAGACATCTACTCAGTATAAGTTTAACCCTTTTCTAGATTGAGGTAGAATAAATATGAAAAAGGAATACCTTAGTTGAACATGGCTTAGAGGTTCTCTTGGGTATTTTTTTTTACCTTTTTGGACTTGAGAGACTATCTACAAAAAGGGACATATGGAGTTTTGTTTTTTTCCTCTTTTTCAATCTCTCTAAACATGAAAAATAAGTCAAGTTTTACTTTTGCTGGATTCGTTAAAACATCAAGCAGTGATGGGCTTGTCGAGCATGACAAGGACGAACTACTCCTTCTTAGGGTTTGTTAAATATACTCAGAGGGATTAATCCAAAGGATGAACTTACAGATCAAGCATATGTTATCCTCCTCAAGCTTGTTAAATAATAAAGAGATACTTACTAGTATGGTTGGGAAAATTGGGAAAATAGATTATTCCATTTGTTAATGGAAACAAGATGCTCTTAAACACGATACTCTTCCACTTAATCTCCATGGTTGTTGGGCTGGGTAATTTGCTTGTCTTTTGATTCATCATATTTTCACAAAACCTCCATCTCGGTTTTGGGTCAATGCTACCAACTCCATTTCAATGTCACCATTGTGTTCAAGAGAAGTCATCCAATTGATATCTGTTACAATACTCTTAAGCCTTGATTCCATGTTTTCCTTTCCTAGTCTAGTTCCATATCAACATCATTATGATCATTCTGACTCAATCATCATACTCGTCTCGTGTCATTGATGGGGGATACATTAAGACCCTCCTACAAAGGGTCACTTCCTGTCGACGTCAACACATTATCCAAGAAGTTGACTTAGAAGCACCCTTTGGTACCTTGGTGCTTACATACATCAATGGAAAGTTTCCTTGCTCTCGGTGATAGGTTTACATCAATGGTCTTCGACCGAAATATTCTCTATGGTGTTCAACATCAACTCATTTATTCACACCATACAAATTGTACTTGAGTACCTTGAGATCCATTAACATCATCAGTGGTTTCTCTCATGTCCGTTAACGAATTACATCATTAGTTGGTAATCATATGGTGTTTACCATGTTTGACCTCAACTCATTGAATCACATGGTTAGGCTCTTACTTTGGTTAGTCGTGTGAATGAGATAAAAGACCCTGGATATAGTTTCTACCATCTGGGTTGTGATTTCAGGATTATACAAGATCACTATGCATGATGGCCATGATCATATTGACAGTCATCCAATCATGGGTCCACCATCAACCATCATTGGACATGTCGTTTTATCATTGTACATGCTATGTTACCTTATGTGCTAAGTATGGGTATGCCTCCCCTAGCAAAAGGATGTCATGATGTAAATGTATTGTAACAGGAGATAGTCCTGCCATTTGTTCTTAATCCCAACTTGTCACAAGGTAAATCCCTTCAGTCACCAGTCATCATCTCTAACTTTGTGCTTTAGGGGGCACTCTGTTATAGGATATTTTTTCTCATATGATCAATCAACCTTCTAATGGGATCATTCACATCCTATTCCCCACTTTACATCATCATTTCAAAAATTCATACGCATGAATCTCTCATTCCCCATAATTTCTACGTAGAACTACATTATCTGAGCCAACTTTAGGACCAACACACCCCAGGCTCTTGCTGGACAATGTTCACCTACAAGTTTCTCCACTATGGCCTACATCGATCACCTACAAGTTGCTCTCCTTGTACCTTCCTTGGTTCTTGAAATTCAAGAAAAAGAGAGAGAATATTGAAGCCTTCTAATGTTATGAAACCAGCTCAAGAAAAGATAGAAAAGATAGATCAACGCCTTATAATTCAACATCTTCAAGGGGGCAACCTCCTTTACATTACATAAATGAACAATTCTTGGATGATTCAAATGAAAAAACCTCCCTTTTATATATAGGAGTCTAAGGAGTCACAATATAATCTAGCCGCCCTAACAATAATAATATAAAGCCACAAAAATAACAATATATGGTTTCTATGGGGCTCAGTAATAACAATATGGGGGCAATAGGGGCACAACAATATTAATAAGGGGTATAACTACAATAGTAATGGGGTAATCACTAGTATTATAGGGACCCAACATGCCCCTCGCCTTCAAAAAAGTGTTGTCCTCAACGCTTGAGTAGTTCTGGATACTTCTGCATAAAATTTTCATCCTCCCATGTGGAATCTTCAACGGATAAGTTCTTCCACTTGATAAGATACTTTGAAATTGATCGATTTTGTAGCTGTCGAGTTCTTGTTTCTATGACTGCTTCCGGTTCTAATATAATTTTTCCTTCCTCATCAAGTTCTGGCAATATTGTTTGAACTGGGAGCTTGTCACCTATAACCTTCTTTAAACATGAAACATGGAAAACTAGGTGCAATCGAGAAGCTGCAAGAAGCTCCAATTTGTATGCCATAGTACCAATCTTTTGCAACTCCTTGTACGAACCATAATACTTTGGTGATAATTTATTATCCTTCTTAGCTTGCTTGAGGGACATTTGCTTATATGGTTGTAGCCGTAGGAATACCCAATCACCTACATCAAAGCTTCTTTCGCTGCGATGTTGATCTTCCTGTTGTTTATTCTATTATGTGCCAACACGAGGTTATCCTTTAAGAGTTGGAGGACTTGTTGTTGATGTTCAATGTGATGTTCCACTGCTTGAACCTTAGAATTTTCTCTTAAATATGATGTGATGGATGGTGGGTTGATACCCATAAAGTGCCATAAATGGGGTCATTTTTGTTGCTGTATGGAAGGAAGTGTTATACCACCATTCAGCTAGAGGCAACCATTTGACCCATTGTGTCTGTTTATCAGATACAAAGCAAAAAAGATATCCTTCCAAACATTTGTTTACTATCTCAGTTTGCCCATCAGATTGAGGATGATAAGATGAGCTATGAGCTAATTGAGTACCAAGACAAGAAAATAATTTTGTCCAAAAATTTCCAGTGAAAATGGGATCTCTGTCACTTACAAATAATCTTTGGGTTTCCATGTAGCTTTTGAATTGTTTCCATAAATGCACTAGAAACTGTACTGGCTTTAAATGGATGTGATAATGCACAAAAGTGTGCATACTTGGTAAGTCTGTCAACTACCACCATGAGGACACTCTTTCCCTCAGACTTGGGTAAACCTGTGATAAAATCCATTGAAACCTCCTCCCAACGTTGGCTTGGAATGGATAAAGGTTGTAATAGACCCGGTGTCTTAATTGTTTCAACTTTATTTTGTTGGCAAACCAAACATTCCGCCACAAACTTTTTGAATATCTGATTTAAGGCCATCCCAAAAAAATTCCTTCTTAACCCTATGGTAAGTTTTTAAAAATCCTGAGTGCCCTCCTAAGGGAGAAGTGTGCAATTCCATAAGAATCTTTTGTTTTTAGCTGGGAATTCTACAGAGGTATTAAGCGATCTTCTGCTACCATAACGAATTCATTTTTTCCCCCCGCTAAATGTATCAGACGTACTTGGAATCTTGTTGTAGCTTTCGAATAAGTGCCCACAGTTCTTCGTCATTCTTCCATTCCTCCCTTGCTTCATTTATCCAATCTGGTTGGATAATAGAAATGGCACACACAATGCTTCCACATCCTCATCCTTTCTTGAGAGTGCATCTGCCACCACATTTTGCTTCCCTTTTTTGTAGATGATTTCAAAGTCATAACCCAACATCTTTGTGACCCACTTTTTTGCTCTTCAGAGGATAATCTTTGTTCTAAA
>APFE031029115.1:17418-34682 GCA_000404065.3 Pinus taeda
ATGTGCTATCAATTCTTCCGTAAAAATTGCCCAAGTGATAAATTGTTTACGAGAGCAAAGCCATTGATACCATACAAACTAATTTGGTTCCAAATATTAAGTTGCCATACGTACCTTTTGTGTGTTTTGCACATTATTGAGATCGAAAAATTGCTCCATCTGTAATATCCATGTTGCGGGATCCTTGCCATCAAACTTCCTCATATCGATTTTTGGAATATGATGGGTCTTCGATCCCACATTAGAGTTTATGGAATCATGATTAACATTTCTTTTGTTCTCATCATGAGTTTCCTTTACTACCCTTTCACCATTAGTAAGCATTTCTTGTAGAAACTTTGTTAAATCTGTCTTCAAATCTTCCATGCCCGTCTTCAAATCTATCTTCAAATCATCCATCTTAGCTTCCACGTCAATCATCTTAGCTTCTACGCCTTTCTTTAAACAGTCCATCTTAGCTTCTAACCTTTCTTTAAACCATCCATCTTAGAGTATGTTCCTTTTTGTGCAAGGGACAGTTGTTGCACTTGGTCTTGTAATGTTGATATATCATGTTGCATTTCTTCCTCTTCTTCATGAGTCATCCTAGAGCTTTCAGGTTCCTTACTAGGTGTTTGCATTTTCTTTCCTCGGGGCATCAGTTAGCGATAATAATTCTCTACTATGCCCTTTGAATTCCTTCAAATAAATTTTCAAACCAAGCTTAAGCAAAAATTTTAAGAAAATCTACACACCTTTTTTCACTTTGTAGGAGCTCGATATTGCCTCTGATGTATCTTTGTACTTTCTGATCATCTAGTTCTAAATTTGTGACCTGTAGTAGCCCTCTGTGTCCTCTTTCCAATGCCACAAGTCTGACCCAAACTGGATTCTCCAAGAGAGTTATGCGAAATCTCCCACAGTGACTTGATTATAGACTAGTTCAGTAGAGCGAACTTGTACGACATGCCACGAGTCACTGTTTCTACATTTGGATCTGAAAAATGCATACAAGAAACTATAGTCTGTCCTCTTTCTGTACCTTCTTACGAAATTTCAATCCTATCCCCAGAGAGAAAGTTATGACGATTTTCCCCAGGTCACTTGTTTGGAATGTAATTCAGGAGTCTGCAAAAAGACCAACTTCCTCAGATCATATCTCCGCAAATATAGCACAAAAAGCTCTGAAATTCGGACCCACGATTTAGAATGATTTCTTCTCAAACGGTTTTTTTTGCGACTTCTGAAACCTCACAGAAAAAAAGTTATAGCGAAAATGCCACAATGACCTGTTTGGAGCAGCCAAACCCTAGAATCCAAAGCTCTGATACCAAATGTTATGAAACCAGCTCAAGAAAAGATAGAAAAGATAGATCAACGCCTTATAATTCAACCTCTTCGAGGGGGTAACCTCCTTTACATTACATAAATGAACAATTCTTCGATGTTTCAAATGACAAAACCTCCTTTCTATATATAGGAGTCTAAGGAGTCACAATATAACCCAGCCGACCTAACAATAATAATATAAAGCCACAGAAATAACAATAGAGGGATTCTATGGGGCTCAGTAATAACAATATGGGGGCAATAGGGGCACAAAAATATTAATAAGGGGTATAACTACAATAGTAATGGGGTAATCACTAGTATTATAGGGACCCAACACTCCCCTAGCAAAAGGATGTCATGGTGTAAATGTATTGTAACAAGAGATAGTCCTGCCATTTGTTCTTAGTCCCAACTTGTCACAAGGTAAATCCCTTCAGTCATCAGTCATCATCTCTATATTTTTGCTTTAGGGGGCACTCTGTTATAGGATATTTTTTCTCATATGATCAATCAACCTTCTAATGGGATCAGTCACATCATATTCCCCACTTTACATCATCATTTCAAAAATTCATACGCATGAATCTCTCATTCCCCATAATTTCTACCTAGAACTACATTATCTGAGCCAATTTTAGGACTAACACACCCCAGGCTCTTACTGGACAATGATCACCTACAAGTTTCTCCACTGTGGCCTACATCGATCACCTACAAGTTGCTCTCCTTGTACCTTCCTTGGTTCCTGAAATTCAAGAAAAAGAGAGAGAATATTGAAGCCTCCATTTCCAGAAGCTTCCAGGATCTGTTGTAACCATTTACCTCAGATAAAACATTCAGACCATATCCCATCCTACCTTGAATTTTCCATCCCTTATCCTTAGATATCATCCTCCCATCAAGAGTGGTATAAAACTATTGGGTGTGGAGCTTGATTATCTTTTGTATTCAAAGGTATCACCACATTAGACCCCAATTCATAATGGGGCGGCAACACCACCTGTAAAATATTCGTTGCAGGGGGGGTCCAGGGAGGCAGCTGCAACCTTTGGGATCCCCCCCCGGTGGGGAGATTTGGGGTAGTGCCTCTGAAGCTAAGAATAGATGTAAAATTGCCTTGTAAAATGTTGTAATTTCTTAGTCAATCTGGGCCATTCATTAGGTGGAGATTTGACAGTAGAAGTTATGTTTATTTTAGGCTTTTTTGTGCTAGAAGGAAACCCGTCGCTATATATGAGGGAATTTTATTGCATCTATGCACATCTGTATTCTGAGTGAGGAAGAGAGAAGAGATTGAGAGTGAAGAGGGAGATACACTGGTTCTACTGGAGGTTGTATCTATTTAGTTTGATGGATAATATAAAAAGAAGGACTGGCTGTTTCTCCGTGGATGTAGCCCAAACTAGGTGAACCACGTATATCTGTGTCTCTCTTGTTTTATGTGTTTTCTGTGTTTATATTTCTGCAATATTTGATGTGTTCCATTGCTCTATAATATATAATTCTCTAACAATTGGTATTAGAGCTGAAGATCTTTTTGGCTGATAAACTCACAGAAGAGAAGGGTTCCTGGTTCGAGTGGGAGCAATGGTAGAAGATGGTAGGTTTAGGGTCGAAAAATTCAACAGCCAAAACTACCAGCTATGGAAGATGCAGATGGAAGATTATATATATCATAGAGATCTGTACCAACCATTGAGTGGAAATACAAAGAATTCGACGAGTATGACAGACATAGAATGGGATATTCTTGATAGAAAAGCACTTGGAACAATACGGCTGTGCCTAGCGGCGTCGATAGTGTTTAATATTTCAAAGGAAATGACAATAGAGGGTTTAATGTCGAAATTGGCCAAACTATATGAAAAACCCTTGGCCTCAAACAAGGTATTTCTTATGAAGCATTTATTTAATATGAAGATGTCAGAAGGTGGATTTTTTGCTAATCATTTGAATGAGTTTAATACAGTTACCAGTAAGTTAAGTTTTGTAGGGGTAACTTTTGATGATGAAGTTAGGGCTCTGTTATTTCTGTGCTCATTGCAAAAAAGTTGGAATGGTTTAGTTATGGCCATTATTAACTCTGTCTCTAGATCTAGTACTTTAAAGTTTGATGATGTTGTCGGTGCAATCCTTTGCGAGGAAATGCGATAGAAAAGCTCCGGTGAGACATCAGGTAATGATTTGACTGTAGAGACTAGGGGAAGAAAAATGGAAAGAGGAAAGAGCCCTAGATATCACAGTAAGTCAAGAAAAGGTAGATCCAAGTCTAGATTAGGGATAGTGTGCTAGAAATGTGGGGAAAAAGGACACTTGAAGAAAGACTACAAGTCTCGAAATGGAAAAGAAGGGGACGCGTAGCAAGAAAATAATCATGAAGCGAATGTAATAGGTGATGTGTTGCAATATGCTTTGATTCTTTCATTAGAAAATATTATTGATGCCTGGGTGGTAGATTCAGGGGCCTCATTCCATGCCACACCTAATAGGAAACATTTTTATGATTATGTTTAAGGAGATTTTGCACAGGTTCGATTGAGTGATGATAAACCTTGTCAAATCATTGGAATGGATACAGTTTTCATAAAATAGCAAAATGGAAATCAGTGGCTATTGAAGGAGGTAAGGCATGTTCCAGGTCTAAAGAAAAATTTGATTTCAACAGGGTAGTTGGGAGGTGAAGGTTGCGTAACTACTTTCACAGATAAAACCTGGAAGGTCACTAAAGGATCCCTAGTAATAGTAAAAGGAGGAAAGGTTGGTACATTGTATTTATGCAATGGTATTTCTAATTCTGTTAATTATTTAACCTCTACAGGAGAAGATACAACATTGTGGCATCATAGGCTCCGGTACATGAGTGAGAAGGGGATGTAGATTCTTCACTTAAGAAATTTGTTTCCAGGTTTGAATCATGTTGATTTAAAATTATGTGAGAATTGTGTTTATGGAAAATAGAAGAGAGTCAGATTCCTTAGAGTTGGGAAAGAAAAGAAGAGCGAAAAATTAGAGCTTGTGCATACAGATGTATGGGGACCTGCTCAGGTATCATCTTTTGGGGGCTCTTGTTATTATGTTACTTTTATTGATGATGCAACCAGAAAAACCTAGATTTATTGTATTCAAAATAAGATGTATTTGATACTTTCAAGAAATGGAAAGCTTTGGTTGAAAATGAGACAAGAAAAAGGTTGAAGTGTCTCAGATTAGACAATGGAGGTGAATATTGCAACAAAGAGTTTGATAGGTACTTCTCAGAGAATGGAATTTGCAGAGAGAAGACAATTCCAGGAACACCACAAGAAAATGGTGTGTTAGAAAGGATGAACAGGACAATCATGGAGCGTGCAAGGTGCATGAGATTGCATGTAGGATTGCCTTTACAATTTTGGGAAGATGCTGTAGATACTACTGTTTATCTAATAAACAGAGGGCCTTCAAGTTCCTTGGATGGTGGTATTCCAGAGGAGGCATGGACAGCTAAAAAGGTAAACTACCTTTTTTTAAAGACTTTTGGTTGTGAATCCTTTGTCCACATTAATAAAGAAAATAGAACAAAGCTTGAGGCAAAATCAAAGAAATGTACCTTTATTGGATATGGGGTTAATGATTTTGGTTATTGCTTTTATGATTATGAAAAACACAAAATCATTAGGAGCAGAGATGTCATATTCAATGAAAAGGTTTTGTATAAGGATCAATCGCAGGAAAAGAAACAGGAAAAAGAAAACAGAGAATACACAATGCTTGACAAGATCACAAGAAAAGTGATGGTGTCTAAAAATCATAATGATCAACAGTCAAACCAAAAACCACAACCGCAACTGCAACAAACACCTCAAACACCTGAAAGTGGTGTTAGAAGATCTATCAGGATGAGTAGACCCCATGAACGATACTCTCCTTCACTATATTATGTATTGTTGACCGATTTTGGTGAACCAGAATGTTATGAAGAAGCAGTGCAAGTAGAAACCAGGAAGAAGTGGGAGCAAGCCATGAAATAAGAGATGGACTCCTTAGCACATCACCAAAAATGGGACTTAGTCAGGTTGCCTGTAGGTAAAATGACATTGCAAAATAAATGGATTTACAAGTTGAAGGAAGAAGATGGAGGTAGAAAAAGGTATAAAGCTAGACTTGTGGTGAAAGGGTTTGCACAGAAAAAGGGTATAGACTTTGACGAGATATTTTCTCCTGTTGTTAAAATGACTTCAATCAAAACTATTTTAAGTCTAGTAGCAGCTAAAGATTTGCATCTTGAATAGTTAGATGTAAAGACAACCTTTCTCCATGGGGATTTGGAGGAAGAGATATATATATGCAACAACCACAAGGATATGAGGTAAAAGGGCAGGAGAAACTAGTGTGTTGGTTGAAGAAGAGCTTGTATGGCTTAAAATAGGCTCCAAGGCAGTGGTATCTAAAATTTGATAGGTTTATGTCTAAACAAGGTTATTCTAGATGTTGCTCTGATCATTGTGTTTATCTCAGAAGGAAGAATGATGGCAGCTATATTATATTGTTATTGTATGTAGATGACATGTTTGTTGCAGGTTCTAACATGCAGGAAATAAATGTGCTCAAAAGAAAATTGGCAAACTCATTTGCAATGAAGGATTTGGGTGCTGCAAAACAAATCCTTAGTATGAGAATAACTAGGGACAGGAAGTATTACAAATTAACATTGTCTCAAAGTGAGTACATAGAAAAAGGTGTTGAAAAGGTTTAATATGCAGAATGTAAAACCGGTTAGTATACCTTTGGCTAGCCATTTCAAATTATGTGAGGAGGAGTGTCCCAAGACTCAGGGAGAAATGGCTCATATGTCTAAAGTTCCATATGCATCAGCAGTTGGAAACTTAATGTATGCAATGGTTTGCAGAAGGCCTGATATTGTAGATGCAGTGGGAGTTGTAAGCAGGTACATGAACAATCTAGGAAAAGAACATTGGATGGCAGTGAAGTGGATTCTCAGGTATTTGAGAGGTACCACAAATAAAGCATTTTTCTTTGGTGGTTCAAACATTGCTCTATAGGGATATGTTGATGCAGATATGGCGGGTGATAGAGATAATAAGAGGAGCACAACAGGGTCTATTTTTATTGTAGGTGGAACAACTGTCAGTTCGGTCTAGAAACTGCAAAGTGTTGTTACACTCTCAACAACAGAAGCAGAGTATGTTGCTGCTATAGAGGCTAGTAAAGAAATGATTTGATTACAAAGGTTTCTGGATGAATTGGGTAAGAAGTAGGAGTTGGGCAAGTTATACAGTGACAGCCAGAGTTCCATACATCTTGTAAAGAACTCTGCATTTCATTCCAAGACTAAACATATACAACTCAAGTACCATCTCATACAATCAGCATTGGAAGATGGACAATTGAAACTGGAAAAGATACACACTAGCAAGAATCCTATAGATATGTTAACAAAAGTTGCAACCTGGGAGAAACTAAGAATCTGCTTAGTTTCAATTGGTATTCAAGTATGATGAAGAAGATGAGAAACATCCAGATCCAAAGTGGAGTCATTATCCAACAAATGAAGCAGCGTTGGAGTTGCTATAATAAATCTTCAAGTGGGAGATTGTTGGGTGTGGAGCCTGATTATCTTCTCTATTCAAAGGTATCAACACATTGGACCCCAGTTCTTAATGGCCGCCCATAAAATATTTGTTGTAGGGGGGGTTGCTGCAACCTTTGGGAGCCCCCCCCCCCCAAGCAGGGGGATCAGGGGCAGTGCCCCCAAAGCTAAGAATAGATGTAAAATTGCCTTGTAAAATGTTGTAATTTTGTAGTCAATCTGGGATGTTCATTAGGTGGAGATTTGATGGTAGAAGTTATGTTTAATTTAGGGTTTTTTGCCCTAGAAGGCAACCCCTCACTATATGTGAGGGAATTGTCTTGTGTCTATGCACATCTGTATTCTGAGTGAGGAAGAGAGAGGACATTGAGAGTGAAGAGGGAGTTACAATGGTTCTACTGTAGGTTGCATCTCTTCAATTTGCTAGATAATATAAAAAGAAGGACTGGCTGTTTCTCCGTGGATGTAGCCCAAACTGGGTGAACCACATATATCTGTGTCTCTCTTGTTTTATGCATTTTCTGTGTTTATATTTTTTCAATATTTGATGTGTTCCATTTCTTTTTAATATATAATTCTCTAACAAAATACTTCGATTGGTAATTGGATAAGAACTCACAAGTTACCCTACTCCTCTATATATTTACAACCTTCCATATGCAAGAGGTTGGATTTTGGAGAGTGATTTTACCCTTATGCTGTTGTTATGAGAGTGATTCTTTCATGCATTTGGGGTGATTGGAGTTATAGTTTGTGACAAAGGAAGGACAAGTCAACAACTTGGAGAAGCTCTTCTGAAAGATCGACACATATTTATGGTTGCAACTCACTCCATTTATATCAATACAAAGAGTTCTTTTGCTTTCCTATACGTGATGTCGTTATTTCATGTATTTCAATACCATGTCAATCTATTGAATAAAGTGGATAGGTGATGCTACATAGATCTCGTAGTTTCTTGGCTTGTGTTGTCTGGTTGTGAGGCTCTAATTTTGGTAGCTAGAGGTAGGATTGGAGCATTCAAGCCAAAGAAGAAGTGAAACATACGAAAAATTCCGAGTAGGTTTCTTCCCCTCATCTACTTACTTTAAGGAAAACATTAGGTTCTTTGTAATTCTATTGTTCTAGGTTAGACACCAAACCTAGAGGAGATATTTCTGTCCGCAGTCATAAATCCCACATAACAATATCAACTAGCAACTAACAAGGCTGAAGGAAGTATAAGAAAGAAGCACATCTAGTGAGGATGCCTCAATAGACACCTCTGAAGGTGGAACTTACAATTACGATAATCTATCCAAAGAAAAAAGTAAATTAAGATCACATAAGAAGAAGAATAGGGTTGAGAAGAGTATATTTCCTAAAGAATTCAAAAGCGAAAAATATATTACTTTTAATGGAGAAGTTAGGAAGAGTGAAGAAGCTTAAGTATGGCTTCTAGGACCAAGAAAATATTTTAAGGTTCATAATTACTCTAAAAACATGAAGGCATGAGTGACCATTTTAAACTCTAGGGGAAAGATGATATATGGTGGGAATACCTCGAGAATGTCGAGGGAATTTGAGGGAAAAGGATAACTTGGAGTAAGTTTGAGAGATACTTAATAGAGAAATACCTATTTGAAAGAAGTTATGATGAGAAGATCGGGGAGTTCCATAAGCATAAGATGAGATAACTTACCATGGAAGCGTATACAAATATATTTATAGAGTTTTTGATGTATGTATCTTATATTAAAGATGAAAAGTTAAATATGTGATGCTTCCTTAATGGACTTCCACAGTCCAACCAAGATTGAATAGAATTTGATGAATGCAAGATGCTGAAGGACACCACCGTAAAGGAAAAACATTATTATGATCAATCCAAGCATGAGGCTAAATTCTAGACAAAATGGAAGAATAAAGAAAAGCTCGATTTTAGGAGAACATAACTTGTAGGGAAAATTTTAGGGGCTAATATTCTCGATGGAATAATTTTCCATGGTTTTTTCCAGAAAAAAGATTGCTAATTTCCATTTTTCCTAAAAAAAAGTGCCCAAATTTTATAGGTTAAAATTATTTTACCTTAAAAATAACCAAAACTTTATAGAGATTATCACCAAAACTTTATAAAGGGTACATAAAACTATTAGGAATTTGAATATTCTTATAAAAATATCACTATAAATTTTACGATTTTAATATTAGTGGTCAACACTATTTGCTAAGGTTTCTAAAGTTGAAATTTGCATCCTTACAATTTTCCCTAAGTTACAAAAGCAAGATCCTCATGCTACAGGAAGGCTAGGAAAATTGTAAAGTTCAATGTACTTGCCAAAAGTAAGTTCCAATAGAAATTTCCTTCTCCATGTGGGAATAAGTCGATTCATCCAATAAGGGAACAAGCTAATAAACTAAGGAAGAAGCCAATAAAGTGATGGCGTTATAGGGAAGAGCATTTGTTATGACATTTTCTCCACAGACAATAATGCAATAGAAGGGTGTACGATGTCGAATAATATACTACAGTGAATGATGTGGCTCAAAGTGTACCCTAGATATATGCAGTTGTGGAAAACATGTAAAAAAACCACCAAGCATTGATGGAAGAAATGGAAGGTATACTTGTTGACAAGCCTTTTAATTATCCTTTTATTTCTCATAAAGGCAACCAAAACACTGTGCATTTAATTGTTATCCTGAGCCTCATATGGATCTTGTGTGTTACAGTGTACCATATATGTAACTCACACTTTATAGTTTCATTGGTATGTTTTGTAGTTTTAGTATCAATTATTACTTTTACATACGAAGTATATGTAATTCGCAAGGTTGGAAAGGCTATACAAATTTAGAAATAGAGTGACTAAATATATTGGTAGGAAATTAAACATGTTTGCAGAAAAGAAAACACACTTGTAGGAAAGTAAACACACTTGTAGGAAATTAAACATGTTTGCAGGAAATTAAACATGTTTGTAGGAAAGTAAATTTTGAGAAATCTAGGGTAGCTAGAGTAGGTTATTTCTCATTTAATGGTAACTTCTTGTGACATAATTTTATCTAACTTGATTAGCTTCTTATTTTTCTAGATTATATTAATGTTATCTATCATAAAAAAACTACCAAATCATAAACAACAATGAGACAAAGGACACAAGATGTAGGCAATCAACTATGGCCAAAACCTCTCCAACATGAGAGGAAAACCCACAAGAATTATTCTTCTTATAGAATTTTCAATTGATGAATTCCAAGACCTATACCCTTAACCAACAACCCCTTAAGACCAAATCAATCCTTGCTTCAAGTAAAAGTCAATTTCTTCTTGAAGATGCTAAAATTTTCCTTCTTCCCTAACCCTTTGCCCTGCAACTTAAGTATAAAATTATTGATCTCCCTTTTTGCAACTTTCAGCCTACTGTAGGTGGCTGTAGTTTTCCCATGTGTGACCAAATTAGGGCAACTTTAACTTTCCTTCTCCTTCACTTCACTAGGATTGGCTTCTTTGTGAGTTCAACCTTAAATATATATTCCTTCATTGCCTTGTTTTGGCCCTCTTGTGATGACTAATTTGGACTTGCAACATAGAGATAAACTCTAGTTTACTCACACATGTGAATAGAATGTGGCCCAAAATAGATTAGAAGAACTCCACTTTTCCTTCTCCCCCCTTTGCTGGTTTTTAGTCTTATTTTCCTTACCTTGATCGAAGCTCTTTTGATTAAGTGGACATATTCTTTAATGAGGCTGAGTGCTCCTTTATAAAGTGATCTATCCATGCAAATAAGTCAACTTTACTTCTTCCTTTGGTCGACTTGTCATTTTGATAGATTAATTTGTTTTCCTTGAGGAACAACTTGATTGTGCACCTGTGACAAGGTCTTGGAGGGTCTTTTGACTCTTACAATGACTCAAATAAATATGTAACATGCCCAAGAAGGGTCTCTCATACACGACAGAGACCCTTTTGACTTGTAGACCACATGACAAGCCCTAGAAGCTCTCAATGGAGCTTTATCTACAAAAATAAAATTCCTTGAGCATGAAACCCATGTCTCGAGCATAAAAATATATATATATATTTTTCTTCTTTACATCAATTACATAAAATCATGATTACACATATCATTATGAAGACCAAACCTAGTTACATATTTCAACACTTCCTCTTAACTAGAGAGGTATTCATAATCCATACAAGGTACTTGGACATTCTTAATATGAAGAATTATCATAAGAAGACTTGGATTGGTAACCCATCTGTTTATCATCATATCATCCAACATTGTCACATATCAAGGTATTGATTAAAAACTCTATCTCTCCATAAGATCAGAGCACAATGCTGGCGAGACCAATGATTAATAGACACCATCATCATTGTATCTCATGGAATATACCTCACTTGGGTTCTCTTAGAGTATGTTCCACCAAGAATATTCTTATTTTAGATTCCAAATCCTCAAAGAATATATTTCCTCTATGACTACTCTTATTTTGGATTCCCTACCACATCCTTGAAGAGTATCGAATGCCAAATGCTTACCCATTCCTCCATTCTTTCTTCCCAAGTGAAGGAAATAATGATGTGTCTATATCCCCCTCTTAAATAGGGAGGATATACCCATTCCTATAAAAGGAATGTACCCAAGATCAATCTTAACCAGGGACTTGACCAAGCTTCCCCTTAGCCAGGGAGTTGCTTCCAACAACTCTCTAGGTGGAGTGACAATTAGTTGCTTGTAGGACTCCCTCTTTCGATGCCATGAATTTATTCTTTGTTATGGAGCCTACATCTTTTGGGGCTCCTTTTTATGGCATCACCCATCCATCACTTTCATTCATGAATCATCCCAGTCATTTCATCTTTCCTTTCATCGAAAATTTATCCATTAGTCCATATCTTTCCATACTTCATACCTTGCTACCTTTTTCATATCATGTTTCCTTCATGATATTTTATCCTACCACATGAATATTAGTTATAGATGGCATCTAAAACTCTTCTTTTGGTATCCTTGCATTTGCCCATCCATATATTGTTCAAAAATAAAGAATTAACATTAAATCAAAATTACCTTTGTGATGGAATTTTCATCATGACATCATGTGTTGTAAAATCAACATCCCGCATACATATTGACTAATCTCCAAAAATATTAAATGTCAAGGGTCTCTTTTCTTTCTAGACTTCATTAGAGTATTCATACCTTTTCCATGGAGATGTCATAGTCAATCCTTCTAGTCATCAAATGTTGATTTATTTTTCTATGTGACAGTTGTTGCACATTTTACGATATCTTCTTACTTTCTTCACATATTTCTTCTCAATAACTTCCATTCATAGTTCATTTATTTTTACCAACCACCACATATTCCATACGAGGACTCATTGTGTTGATTTCATCTAGTCAATATGTGTACCATGACTTTATGCATCCTTGCAAAGGAAGATATCCCTTTTTCTTGATCATGCTCATGAGGTGGATAATTTATCCATGTTATCTACAACTCTATGATTGACTAAAATTGATTGAATACAAGCATACATACCTCATCTCTTTCTTTTGTTCATGTAGACTTCCTTCAAAAACTTCCTTGATTGAAATAAATCCAATAAGCTTGACCTGCTTAGCTTCTTTTGACATCATACGATCATCCTATCAGTCCCATACAAGGTGGAATTTTTCGCGAGACACTTTCTTCTTCCAATAGGTGAACCTTCCAATGAAGATTCTAACGAAGGATCTTGATCATTCTCATCTTGCAAATGCTCATTCTAGAATAATGTATGATGAGATTTATACTATATGAACTTCTTCTTTTCACAAATACTACTCATGCTTCTACTGAGGTTACTAAGAGCTACATCCTTCTATAGGTGACTTCTATAGACTTCTATTTCAACTATCTTTCATGCTTCTTTATAATGATGTCACAAGCTCTTTCTTTCAATCATATGCTTCTCTAATGCCATGATGCATCCTATAATGCTTCTAATTATTCATACCATGATATTTATACTTTACAATAGAAAATTTGAAACAAAACCTTCAAAATAACTAGGTGAGAAAGACTATCTCAATCATAGTAGATATATTTTACTTCTTCCTTCTTGGATTTCTTCTTTTTCAGCTTCTTCCACTTCTTCAATGATATGGGCTTCTTCCCTTCATCTTTTTTTGTTGTCCTTCTTGATACTTGGATTATCTTTCTTGTAGTGCCCATATTCATGACAACAATATCATTGAACCTTCGACATGTTATTCTTCATTTTCTTAAGACCACTCTTCCCAAACTTCCCTTTTCTTCTAGCCATGGCAACAAATGCTTGATCTTGCTTTTGCTTGATCCTACATTGATTTTTTTCCTTCATCCTAGTTTCTTAGTTTTTCACAATGACCATAGTTATTTTAATGGAGTGGATTCCTTCTTCCCATAGATGTTTGATGTGAAGTTTCCCCATTCTTCTGGTAGTGCATTGAGCGCTATGGTAGTCCTTTCCTCGTCAGACATTATTTCTCCCAAATCTTGTAGTTGGTCCCTTATTTTAGAAACCCTCATAAATTATGGGGCTATTCCTTCTTCTTTTGATATATTGATCTTGTAAAGGAATCACCTTAACAATATCAGTTCTCTTGTAGTGCCTACGAAGAACAATTCTACAAGTTTGTGATATATTTATTTTGATGTTTCTAATTTTGATACATAGGGAATGAGGGGATCCTTGATGGATGTTATGAGAATATTTTGAGCCCTTACTTCCACTTTCATGTAATTTTCAATTTATTGAGCTTATTCCTTCAGAGGTTTAGTTATTGAGCCCTTATCATGTTCCACAACTTCATTTTCTACGAGGATCAAATTGGTCCTCTTCTTCCATGCTAAAAATTTAATTGACCTAACCAACTTGTTGCTCTCCTTGTAAAAAGACATTTTGAGTGATTCAAATGTAGACATAAAATTAATTACTTGAGAAGATACTCCTTGATGAAAATATCTTCAATTTTCTTCTTCTTGATCTTTGATTATGTGGTTATAAAATATTTCTTATTGAAGAAGATGTCTTCCTTCAAAATGATCCTTGACCCAAAGAGAGGGACATCCCCTTGAATATTTGACGATGATAACAACTCATTTATTCTAGCTTCCCTTGGATGAGTAGAATTCAAGATGCTTCACTTGTAGGTCTTCTTGAATTTTTGTAGAGATAGGATCTATTGAGGTCTTCTTTCTTGAGATGAAGATTTGAGCGAGGTTCCTAAAATGCTTCAAGTGTCGACTCTTTCCTTGAGCAAGCTAGGGTATTGATACTTACTTCAAAATTCCTTGGATATGAGAGGGTATTCTTGATGATTTGATGCCCTTGCTTTCCTTATATAACTTTTATCCTTGAGTGCTTGAGTGTCCTTTAGTGAATTGCCCTCCCTTGACTTGTCACCTTAGCTCTGATTCCATGTTGAGAAATCTAGGGCAGTTAGAGTAGTTGATTTATCATTCAATGACAACTATTTGTGATGTAATTTTACTTAACTTGATTATATTATTCTTTTTCTTGATTATATTAATGCCCTCTATCATCAAACAACTACCAAATAATAATAAAAAATGAGACAAAGGACACAAGATGTAGGCGATCATCCAGGTTCAAAACTTCTCCAAGATGAGAGGAAAAACCACAAGAATTCTTCTTCTTATAAAATATTCAATTAGTGAATTCTAAGACCTAGAAACTTGATCAAAAACCCCTCCAAGACCAATTCAATCCTTACTTCAAGTCAAATTCAAATTCTTCTTGAATATGTTAAAATTTTTTCTTCTTCCCTAACCCTTAGCCCTATAACTTAAGTATGAAATTCTTAGCCTCTCTTTCTGCAACATCCGGCCTCTTACAGGTGACTACAATTTTCCCACGTATCACCAAATTAGGGAAACAACAACCCTCCTTCTCCTTTTCCTGGCTAGGCTTGGCTTATTTGTGACTTTGACCTTCAATATAGGTTCCTTCCTTGCCTTGTTTCAGCCCTCTTGTGATGACTACATTTTGGACTTGCAACAGAGAGATAACCCTAGTTTTCTCACATGTGTGAACATAATTTGGCCCAAAACAGTTTAGAAAAACTTCACTTTTCCTTCTCCTCCCTTCGCTGGTTGTTAGTCTTCTTTTCATTTCCTTGATAAAACTTCTTGTGATTAAGTGAATGTATGTGAGGCCGAGTGATCCTTTATATAGTTATCTCTCCATGCAAATAAGTCGACTTGTCTTCTTCCTTAGGCCGACTTGTACTTTTGATAGAATAATTTGGTTTCTTTGAGGGTCGACTTGATTGTGCACTTGTGACAAGGTATTGGAGGGTCTTTTTAATCTTACAATGACTCAATAAATATGTAAGATGCCCAGGAAGGGTCTCCCATACATGAAAAAGACTCTTTTGACCTGTAGACCACATGACAAGCCCTAGAAGGTCTCAATGGGAGCTTTATCTACAAAAATAAAATTTCGTGAGCATGAAAACCATGTCTAAAGCATAAAAAAATAAATTTATTTTTCTTCTTTACATCAATTACATAAAATCATGATTACACATGTCATTATGAAGACCGAACCTACTTACATATTTCAATATTAAACACACTTGTAGGAAAATATACATGCTTTCACGGAATGGAAATACTAATCCTTGTCAAGATGATCCATGTTTTTACTTGATTTTGGAAAGTACACTAAACTTGATTTATTTTTACATAAATAAATTTATAAATAAATATAACCATGCATGAATAATTAACTGCTTAGATAATTGAAATCACAAAACTAGAAATTAATTACAAAAGTAAATAAAATAAATTACATGTGACTAGATATTTGAGTTAAAATACACAACCAGAAAAGGTGACTACCTAAATTATACAACACTTTGTTCTATTCGAGTGGGCCCTACCTCCATAGAATAAAGTGTTGATATTTATCAACACTTGCTACACTGACAACTTGAATTAAGTTAATTAACTAAGCTAAGTAAAAGAAATTAATATTTCATAAAGATATAGAATTAAATTAGTTAATCAAATCATAAATTATGGAAATTATTAGGCTATAATTAAAATAAAAGCTTAATAATTAAATTATTTCATTATGACTTTGACATTTCTCTAAGAGTCCTCGTGGAATTAAATAACTCTTTTGATACATACCATATGTTTAAAAATAAAATAATAACTAACAAATGACATACACAAGTTTCTCATATGGTTTCCTAACAATTAGAATAATAAAAATATGTGTCCACATGTTTCTCTTACGGTTTTCTAATAACTAGCCAACAATAAACAACTCATACGTAATTCCAAAATAATTAGTAATAACTCAATTAATCATGTATAATATTGGTCCAAATTGAAAGAACGGAATAAAAAATTATGTAACAACATCAACTCAAGCTTCCAATTAGCTCAAGGTTTCATTGGCTCATGATTCCAATGTCAATTTATGGTGCCGAGAGTTGTGGCATCAGAGTTCTAGAAATGAGTTGTAGCATGATTTTCGAGTTGCAACAATGACTTGAACTGGAGTTGAAACAACAGTGTGAACATGAGTTGCAACAAAGTCATGAATTGGAGTTGCAACAATGGGATTTGTAGCAATTGTAACCAAAAAATTCCCTGTGGCAACGTCACAACCTATGCAACAACCTATCTAGAACATAGATTTTGCAAATTAACTCAAATATAAATGGAAACATGATCTTTTCCTAATGTTTAATCATAAATTCATGTAAAATACCTTGGAAATGCAACGAAAAATACTTTATATCTAAATCCCACAAATAATAATTAGAATGGAGTAATACGGGGTCATAGGAAAGTGAAAAGGAATTAAGAATAGGGAAAAGAGGATGCAAAATATGCCAATTTTGAGGCCCGTCATCTGCCCTTAGCTAAAAT
Source organism: Pinus taeda (assembly GCA_000404065.3). Classification (NCBI taxonomy): domain Eukaryota; kingdom Viridiplantae; phylum Streptophyta; class Pinopsida; order Pinales; family Pinaceae; genus Pinus; species Pinus taeda. Next base: position 34,247 of record APFE031029115.1, read on the forward strand.
TGTTTCATATACTCATGCAACCTAGCATATTTATATTAGCCATATTGTAAGGGCACTTATTCTTTTCATTATATACCTCTCTCTATTCTTAAAATTTGTTATTTACCTAAAATTCTTGCTATAAATTGTCATAAATCATCCTTGAATCTTCCAAATCAACATCTAGAAACAATTTTAATGAGATTGCAACAAATTTGGTGGAGTTACAACAACCATGTATAAGGAGTTGTCGCAAGAGTGTTGTAAGACTAGTGACAAGATTCTTTTAGCCATTAACTGTAAACTATTTTTCTACGAAATTATGGAAACATAATTGTCCTATTTCATACATTTACCTCAAAAAAATGATGACCATCCAATGTGTTGGATACCTATACCAATAGGTTTCATATTTCATGATTGGCAAATTCAAATGCCAAATATGCTCTGCTTTGCT